>LOND01002595.1:5688-17399 GCA_014220965.1 Paragonimus kellicotti
TGTCTGAAATATAATGATCTATGCTGGAGTCTGAGTCCTCTTTTGGAGTAAATCTGACCAGTTTAGAGATGACTTCATGCTCATCTACTTTGCCCATTCTTCGTCCAACGGTGTGTTGTCCTCAGGATGTGCTGCCCAGTAAGGTGAAGCGATGACAAGCATAACGGATTCGTGTAAAAATCGATTAACTGAAAAGTGAATTGTGTTCGTCACTGATCACCCAAATGGTTGATAGCCAGAATTGACAGGGCGTACGTTAAAGTATGGTGAAATAAATAAGAGAACCGTGTTCTTTCATTTCAGGTCAGGTTTGATCTGGCTAATGTGAGTTAGCTGATCATGACCAATTGGCTTTTCCATATGTGTGTATGTGCGTGTATGGAAGCCTGAAGCGGAGCACTAAGCTCTTGTCTACCGCTCAATGGTGCTGTCTATACTGCTGTACGGCAGTGAAACGTGGACGTTGTATCAGCGGAACGTGCGCTATCTTAGCCGCTTTCATTTGCAATGTCTAAGACGCATCTTGGGTATTCGGTGGTCGGACATGATTCCGAACACTGAGGTATTGCGGCGAGCGGACATGAACGGGATGGAAGCCATGTTGATGCTAAATCAGCTTCGTTGGCTGGGTCACGTCCGTCGGATGGGCGATGACCGTATTCCGAAGCAGCTTCTGTATGGACAACTGAGATCAGGTAAGCGAAATCCTGGTGGTCAAAAGCGGAGATACCAGGATGCTGTGCAGGTAAGTCTTTCACGTTGTAAAATTGATTTCAGATGTTGGGAAGGTTTAGCGTTGAACCGGACGGTCTGGAGGAATACGATTCGGACGAACGTCCGCGAGTTCAACGAGCAGTTATTACGCGGCCGAGAACGGAAGCGCGCGGTACGCAAAGGAACCATCGGTGCCATAGGTCGTGGTGACATGACTATATGGCGTTGCGATGTGTGCGGCCGTGAATGCGCTGGCCGCCTTGGGATTAGTAGGTCACCAGCGTACTCATAGTGCACCGTCGGCGAAGAGACGACGAGTACGATAGGCTGAGGTAGGTCATATCAGTATATCCATTTTATTCTGTTAATGATTGCATCGACCAAGAACCATGGTCGTTTGGCAACTAATCCGCTTCTCTTTTCAGAAACTTGGGTGTCTGCGGTCTTCTACCCATTGTTATCTTCAGCTTTGTTGGTGTATTGTATGATGAATGGTTTGCCTGTTCTTTTCGTAGTCCAATCTGAATCTTGTTTCTTATCTTCATCCGCTCTAGAATGCACTAACATTCACTCGTATACTGAAATGCTTCTTGTATTACATTTTACATATCTTTCTTCTCAGTTTAGATCTTGTCATTGTAGTCTCTCTCTGTTTATTTTCCGAGAGATAAGGGTTTCCTTTTCCTGCTAGCCATTCAATTGGCTAACCAGCATTGGCCGGCTGGACACACAAAGGCCTCACTCACACACCTACTGGTCTTATTCCTTCGGGTTTACACCGGATACGTGGTGTGTGAGTGGAACCACAAGTGGGTGCAGCGCAAGCCACTTGGGGTGATGGTTTGAAGCGCAGGCGTCCTCTGGCTTCGGTCACTGTGACAGGCTAATCCGTTTCGGATGCCGCCAACCGTGTCGCGTGGAGGGAAATGGTTGTTGGGAACCATGCTGTCTAGTTCTTTGTCGAAGAGTATAACCAGCACTGGCAATGTGCACTAACCTCAGTACTCTAAACAGGAAGGCTGACTAAGATTGCCTTGTTATTTGTCATGTCTAGTGTTACACAATTCGCACTGTCGATTATCCTACCGTCTGACTATCGACCGTTTCACTATAACTTAGGATTAGTGAAGCTGAACGATTTAAGTGACTTGTGTATCTTCCACTGGTCAGAAGTAGACGATCAACTTCAAGAGCAACGAAGGCGATCCTTTCAACACGTTGATCAACCAAATCAGGCGATGTCATCAACAGTCGTAATGCGTTTTTCAAGCGGACCATCAAAAGTCATTTGTTTTCGAATTAATTAGCTTGAAAAAAAACTGTGTTGGGGTTTTCAGCTCCATAATTCAAACGTCATTCGAAGTTATTAGCTCCATTCACAATTCACATAAATTTTTTAGATAATCCACAATAAAACTAAACACTAAAGTTGTTTTTTAAAAATTAGGACTCAACGATGGTTCACAGTTCATTTAGGATGAGATAAAATTGTGTTTATCGCTCTGTCTCAAAGCCCACACAATCATTATTTGGCTTTCAATCACTTTGTCTAGTAAGCAATGTTATAGTTTCACTCACGGTCCAGATAAAACTGTAAACTACTGATTGAACTCATTCACTAACTCAAGTCTGTTGTATCCTTCCAAAGTAGGCTGGGAGAATAGTTCCATCATCCTTCGCTCTGTGTGATTATTGCCCAAGCGACACAAAATAGGGCATAGCTAACACCCTATCAACCCTATCAGGTAACCTTGCAATTAAGATGTCATGTTTAGGTTGAATCCGCGAACAAACTTATCAGGAAACGTTTTGTTTAACAAGAAGCAACCTTGGAATTGAATCGTTGCGTGTTGAAAACCGCTCGCTTGCCCGCAGTTTTCGTGGTCTAATTAGAGTTTCTACAAGACGCTTTTAAACTGAAACGTTAAATTTACCTTGGTTAAAATTGATCGACAATGAGTAGCTACTTACCGGGTGCCGAACACTGGTCCATTCTTGTCACATTAGGAAAGATCAAATGAGTAAGTTGAAAATTTGAACAACTACCGTTTATACACAGTGCGTGGCTGATAATGAAGTAGTTTTTGACTCAGGGAAGCATGCCAACGTCAAGATTATCTAATCGTGTTCAAAACAGATATTAACCTGCTCATGGGTAAAGCGACTGTCACATGACAAATGATTTATTCCCAGTGACTAAATATACTAATCTGTGTTATGTCGACTTTATCGGGGTTTATTCCCTGAATATTCTAATAACCAAACTGACTGCGTATCATGTTCTCCCGGAATGCGCTTCCACAGATAAAAAACAGAGTGCCACGCATTCGAATCAGCTGTTAACCACAGAGTTTTCTCAGAGCACACAAATGCCAACTCGGTAAGACAATAATGGGACACAAACGAGTAGGACATGTTTATCGATTTGCAATGCATTAGTGGATTTTACTTACCAAGAACCATTTTCGCAGGAGATTCTGGTGGCAGCCAGAATATGACCAACGTTAACGAAGACAGAAGAACACAAGGAAGTACCAGAATATAAGAGAAGAAAGCTGCGTTTCTTCTCAGACTGCAAATGGGAACATAAAATGAAAAAAGGCGCACTGTTGTTGACAATGGTAACCATCGTGGGGCCAGAAACAAGAAATCTTCTCGAGAGTATGATATTTTGAGAAGTTGAAGCTTAGGATGCAAGTTGATGGAGTGTTGCACCACCAAGTAATTACTTTGGGTACGGTGTTTTTGCAACATAATGAAAACTACAACCATATTGGAAATGTCAAGTTTAGTAACGGAATAACTTAGTCGTTGTCTGAAAAACTGGGTCTCAATTTGTCGTAATCGTTGGTAGACAGATAAAAAGAAACTTCAGACTTTTTTTTCAGTAACACACACAAAAATCCCAAGTGATTATGATCTGTGATTACATGACGAACAGTTGCAATATAGTGTCCAACCAAGAACCACCTTTTGGAGGCAGACTATTTGATGTAAGCAGCCATATTATTCATAGCGTTTTATGAAGTCCCATTTTGGTGGAATTCGTGACTACCGAAAAATGCGTGTGCAAGATGATGCCGACACAATCAGAAGTATTTTCATGACATTAACCCCAATGTTTCCTGCCATTCTTCACGTATAATACCAGTGTCGCCATCACGAGCTACATGTATATAATCAGTGTTTGGAGCAGAAGATATCACACAAGATGTTATCGTCTTACATTTGCGAACTTCTTGTTGTTCTGACGAACTCATGGACGCTTGTCCGTTAAGAGTACTAGCTGCACCTTTCGACCAGTGCATGCTTCAACTTCAGGAAGCTAATAAGAACTGGAATAGAAAGCAAACTACAATGGACCAAGACATTCCGACAATCGAGATCGTGAAATTTAATATTAAAATATTAAATTACAAGTAGCTAATCCACTGGCTAGCAGGTAACAAAAACAACGGGTCCTGGGTTATTTTAAAACTTTTCATCCTTCCAGTTATCTTTTATTCCCAGCGAACTCATCAGCTGAGAAAGTTTTCTTTCATCACATCTAACTTTGAAGGATATTATAACCTAAAAAGCCATCGTCGTTCTACCAGTTAGTTAAGTTGCCATTGACTGTCATATTTTCGATCAGTTAGACGGTGGTATAAGTAACTCCACCCAGGGTGCATTCCAGGAGTGTTACGGACAGAGTACCATTGAAAATACGTCACCTCAATGGCAAGTTAAGTAAACACCAGATGAATTTAAGAGTTATGCCTTGACCCAACAGTTTTTCTACAAATGTTGTTTAGTAAAGGAACCATGTTTAAGGGCTTCTTATCCCCTTGTACGCCGTCATTATAAGAAGTTTTAAATTTGGAAAAGAACTTGGAATAACATCCGACGACCCTGAGATGAAATGTTTCAAACTCGTTATAACCATGACAGTAGGAACACCACAGATCTGCCAACTTTAAAATCCTTCGACCTACTAACATATCATCATTCTCATGGATGTAACTTCTCAACAAGGCTGGGATGTTGTTACTAATATTGTGGAACGGATTGAACTATTCGGTGCAATTTGTTTTATATGTTTGTTAAGATGATGGATTGCAGGAGATTTGCAGGAAAAAACTATGAAAAATGATTGTCAAAAACGTTCAACATCTACCTTTGAGGTTCATCATGTTATAACTATAGTTACATATTTCTTGAGCTGTTCCGAACCTAGTGATTCTAACGTTTCTCACTATTATCTGGACTAAGCTGTTTCGGTGGGCTCAAGTTGTGATCATCTGTGACCGTTTTCTAAAAGACTTGCACTGCTCCATGACTTACTGTTCATTGCAATTTAATTTCAACGCAGTGTTTCTTGAAAGTTGAGTGACTTATTTTCTATACACTCTCTCCAGTACAGCATAAGAACCAGTTTTTTCAATCGTCGTTCTGCCACCTCTCGGAATCTTTGAAAAGCTCCGATTATGAGATCGTCCTAACTGGCGTTAGATGACTCGTAGACTACGCATAGCTCAGTGGCGAACCTAAACCTGCTCGGAAAGATTCAACAGTACACATTTTCTCCGGTGTCAACAATCCTTATCAGATGTACGAGGAAACATCCTGGGGGTTTGATAATCCTGTTTTTCAACACAATGCACGGTCAACGGAGGTCAAGAAAAATCGCGACCTATTGCTACATCCCGGCGTGCATCCAGAAAGTTTGCTAACGAGAAGCTTGTTAATGAGTTTCTATATTTGGGTTTCATTCTCTTATGAAAACCGGGAACGGCTGCTTGGTATATTGCTGGTTTTCGCAACCTGATTGAAATTGAACGCAAATGTTGATTGCGCCCAACAAATCTGTCATAGATCCTAAGACAGATAACCGCATTTTACTGCCAAACAGGCTCTGAAAAAAATGATAAGCTACCAACTTACAATAAAAAGTAGGTCAGATCCGGATAAGGTTCCTGACAGCATGGATAAAATTTAACATTTCTCATTGCCGGCCGCGCGATAATTTCCCACTCGTTGCTCTCTGTGTAATCGTCCAGAAGAACGTGTTGTTCATTGTCAATAAACAGCACATCTAAACGATTTCCGTCATAGGTCCACGAACCGAATTTCATATGACAGGTCTGTTCATCGAACGGAAAGCTTTTGATGTCGATTTTACAATTGGACTTGAATATGGCTGGCGGCATCCATTTGATTGATCCGTCGTAGTATACAATCACCATTGCATCGCGCATTTCTTTCAAACGTTCATCCGCGCTGAATTGAAAATACAATTAATACATCATAATGAAAGTACGAATAGGTGGCTAATTGCCCTCTGGTGGTTATGCATATGTTTATGATGTGGCCGTCTGTGTTACTGACTAACCAACAAAACAAATCTCACACCTAACGTCGCAGTGAAGTCGGTACTCCAAGGCCCTTCACGTCTCAGTTGGAACTAATGAGATAGTGATGGCTTCTTCTTGATATACGAAGGAGACATCCATGATACGAACCATCCTTTCTATCCAGGGTTTTACAACTGCCACGCCGACGACCAATATGACCGCAATTAAAATCTAACGCTCTGTCAACCCCACAACAAAATCCATTTCATCTGTCGTATTTGTTCATTCAAATAGGTCACACAGTGGAGTTGTTTCTAAAATATGGGTATCCGTCATCATATTCTGGGCGATGTAAGATCGAACTTCGCCTATTACCAATATTACCGCAATTAAAATCTAACGCTCTGTCAACCCCACAACAAAATCCATTTCATCTGTCGTATTTGTTCATTCAAATAGGTCACACAGTGGAGTTGTTTCTAAAATATGGGTATCCGTCATCATATTCTGGGCGATGTAAGATTGACGCAGAATCCTATATCCGAAAGTCGATGATGCATAGGGAATTGTCCTATTTTTACGAACCTGTTACGAAGTCTCATAATAATCTAAGTACTGAAGACTAATTGGAGTCATTCGTGAACAGAGGACATTTTACTGGTGTCTTCCAGTCGAACCCACCAAAGAAGCACTCTATCAGTTAAATCGTTTCAAAAACAATAATATCAATGATAAACCTTTCATCTTTCACGGTATTGATGAGGTTTAAGTTCCGATGCGGTAGTATTTGGGCTTTTGGTAGGCAATGCCGACATTGGTGAGGAATTGCTCTGTTTAGTGCCCTAGAATCGTACAGTTTTCTAATGCGAGTATACTTGTCGGTAGAACAAAATAATGAAATGATGCTGTTTTTTGAACTACCGCCTAATGACTATTGCGGTTTTGTTTGCTCCATTGATACCCGAAGAATCTACTAATTAGACAAAAATATCTCAAAATAATATATGTTCTTTCATTTTTGGCATGACAAACATTTTATCACAACCTAGAAAGTTACAATGGACTTTTCAGCCGGCCCACACCAACGTAACCAGTGAACAAGGATTTCACTCTTGCCGGAGCTCGTCGGTACTGTACATCATTGTTCAAACCGTGTTAGCGTACTAAACCTAAACTCGGCAATCCCAAGCTTCGTCGTTCCGAGCCACGTTTAGTTGCAACCTGCTATTCCTCTCTGTAAGATCCTGGTATCAAACACAATCTGAGTATTCTTTCTAGTGAAATAATTCAATTTGATTTTTACATGTGGATTGTACGATAGGATGGAGAGATGTATGTTCGAGACACACTTACGAATTACCGTTATTCGCTGTTCAATCTTCACCTGTTTGAATGATTATCTCGTAGGCCAGTGTGAAGTACGAGAGTGCATAATGAAATTCAAAACCATTAGGGAAAAATTAGAGTTTGCCGAATACGATGCTAAACAATACCTACATTCCAGGATTGACATCCTTCTCTCAAGTAGTCTGCTGTTCGATCTACGTTTTAGAAAATGAGAGCCATTGACAATTTATCGTTGCTTCTGAACTCTAAAAGACGTTCCCGCCAGCACTTTGCACCATGGGTCACTATGTGGGGATCCCTCTCTTGTTAGAACACATCAACAGTGTATAGTTTGCTCTTCGTGAGGTTTGAAGTTCGGTACACGTTGTTATGCTATAACCAACTCCTTTCGAGATCTTCGGACAACATGCGTATTAGACCCATCGCGTCTGATACGAAGTTTTTGGAACAGTCGTCATCACAGCTGTCTCAAAGAAACACGGATCGGAGTTCTCAACCAAGCGGGGAAATAATACACACTACTTATTAGCTCCAGTGAACGTATACTATAGACCAGTCCAATCTTTTTGCAAGTGGCTAGTTGATCAGTCCACCTGTATGTGAAAGTTGCAAACAAACGTAACTGGTATTTAATTTGTATCCGTCGAATATGCGACTGTCTGTCCTTTATTTGTTTTTATAATTTGGCACCGTTTTCAGTTGCGAATGCTAGTAGTAGATGTATTTATTTATTAAACCATTAATAACTTGCCTGCTTGATTGGCTGACTCAAATAATATTATTATACTGTTTCTACTCACGCGTAACAAAATGTACTAATTACTGAATATTTGGTCAAACTCCTGTACCACGTGCAACGTGCATTCAGAAAGTCCAAACTAAAATCAGAAGACTCAAATATTGTACTCTTATTTTTATAAGATGGTCGGATATACTGTTCGATTTCCGAGTATACATCAGATATGCAAACGGTTATCCTCAGTGACCGCCAGCGAAGTGGTGGACAGCTGTTTCGACCTAGCTGGGTTTCATCAGCACCACGTACGCCGAAGAATCAAACCCACGACCCGTGAATAAGTAACAGATTGTAGTCCAAATACTTATTCACTAGACCATGGGGTCACGGTCATTAGGGTTGCAGGAAGGTATGTCAGTTAGTTTCTTCAGCAGAACAAAACGGCTGATCGATTTCCGTCAATGAGCGAAGGAAGCGCAACGGCTAAGGAAACTAATTCACATACCTTCCTGCAAACCCCGATGACCGTGACCCCGTGGTCTAGTGGATAAGTGCTTGAACTACAATCTGCCACTTATTCACGGGTCGTGGGTTCGATTCTCCGGCGTGCGTGGTGCTGATGAGACCCAACTAGGTCGAAACAGCTGTCCACCACTTCGCTGGTGGTCACTGGGACCAACCGTTTGCAAAACCCTTCTCAACCCATTCTGGGACTGTGGTCGATGCTTGCTCGTTTGCAGGCCAACCACAAAACGGCTGATCGATTTCAGCCTATGAGCGAATGGAAGAGCAACGACAAAGAAAACTAAGACACTAGATTCGCTGTTGTAAGTACTGTAGTATTTAATTTATAGAGTGTCCGTTAGATCAACATGACGATTGTACACTTGCGTATCGTTGAGGATGATTCCGTCGGGTTATTTTTCAAAGCCCATTCTGCAGTGTTGTGACCGCAAAAGACGGTTGGCCTGCAAAGTTGTTTATTGCACGAACTCCCGTACAGGTTATGTTAAAACACAGGACCACGAACACGTACACTCATTTGCACGGCTGACGTGCATTCACGCACACTTGGGTAGCAGTACGTTGTCATTCGTCCTGGTGGCACTTCCCCATAGTCCGTGTACACTACTTCAATAGTTGTTTCTGGTCCACCGTCTACCTGTCGTTTGGATTGGCTCTTTAGTTGCCGAGTGTACGCACCATTCTACTTACAAACGAGACCCGTCTGTTTTACAACAGTAGTCAATATACTTGATTGGTATACCTGATATCATACATATTTTCATCTCTGTCCATAACACTTCACAAATAAATGTTCTGGTAGTACATCTGCTTCCAATATAAGTTGGTCAGTCCACATTACTGGCATCCCACATTTTTTGTCACCCAATTAATTGAGAATTTTGTTCATTTTGGCATTATTCCCTATTAGTTACTTGGGCCTTCTGTCACCTCTGTGGGTCGGTTTGTGGAGTTTCCCAGTTTACACGCTCTTGTCTTAATTTCTTGTTTTAAACCACGTGTATCTCATAATCTCTCCCTCTGAACATGTGCATGTCTGTAACAACTATCACATACCATCATACACTATCATATACTGTGCTCATCCAAGATGTTTTTTTACCAACAAGCTTACCGAATGCCTACAATTTTTTCTCACGCACGTCTATCTATAAACACAGGACATCAGTTCTCTCTTATTTCTCCAACTAACTTTCCAAAATCTAGAGTTGTTTGAAAAATACGTGGATATATCACTTGTAGTAAGCTTCTACTTTTTTCGTTGCTGTTTCTCACAGTTTTTTCTAGATGAAGTGGGCAATTATAACCGAAATTTCATCAGCTCTTTCTAATTTTCTGGAAAATTATAGTTTCATGCTTTATTTGGATCCGATGACCAAAGTTAATAACAGGTTCCACGTTCACTTATTCCCACACTAGATCAACCAGAACTAATTAACTGGTTTTTCTATCACTGTCAACTGGACTATCCAGTGCGGACACAGACCATGTGCCTTCCAATATTGTTAGATAATGAGCTGCCTAGTATTGAGAATGCTACCAAGGTGTTGTAATTCAGCTCATTTCTAGGCGACATAAGAAACGTATATTGTATATTAACGCTACATTACTCATCAAATGAGCAACGGGCAACTGATTCCAAGTTAAACGTTGTAGTAGCCTGCGGGGATAAATCCATCCCTAATTTGACAAAAAAACGTCGAGTATTGATTAATAAGCCTACCTTCACGAATGATTTATAATGCGACCAGATACTAATCGGATTCTGATTACAAACCAAACGGACAGTTGAAAAACTATTGTGTTAGTTAGCAGCTGATACAGCTTTCGTTCAAAATAAAAGTCAGTGACGAAACCGAAGAAGAAATGGATTCAATTAAACAAAAATCAACATAGTACCTGAAAAGTGGCAAAGACATCTTACGGGTGTGATTAATTTATCGGAAAAACTATGTCAAACTTACATGTCCTGTCTTCTGTCCTTCTCACTGTGTCGAGATTCTTTGTAGCTTGTTTCCGTCTTAAGAACCATTTTTTGTACAGAAATGAGTATAGACACCTTCAACTACTGGTGCACTTCTATATCCCTTTTATTGATGTGATCGAGATGTTCTGGTCGATTTCAATGTGACTTGCGTGATACTCATTTCCAAAGTAGGCTTTCAGTTGGTTTACGCAGGGGGGACGGATGACTTGGTCTCGTTTGTCCTGATCGGTCCTAGTCGCCAACTTGAAATTGTAAGCAAATTTTTATGTATCCAGTCTCTAGGGCCACTGTGAAACAATTTCGAAAAATCAAGCCGACATCGACAGCGTGTATCTGCACACTGGAGAAAAAGAAGTGGCGTCCAGGTTAAGTTTGAATTAATATTTTTGTGTTCTTGGCACAAAACAGTCAAATCCCGACACCGTTCGTGAATACATTTTTGAATGTATCCGATACAGGGCACAATCATGGAGACTGCCATCTATTAGAAGGTTCTATTGGTTAATTTTCTGGAACCAAATGAAAACGATCTCTCTTTGTAGAAATTCCGTCTAACAAGAAATCAACATTTGATCTTTGGCTTCGCATAAAAGACTCACCAATGATATTTGAGCATTGATGAGATCTTAATTTCCTCAAAAGTTTAATTCTTTTTTGTTATTTTTTTCTGCAGAACTGGAAAGATCACATCCTTCAATGGGATCCGACAAACTTCTCCCAAGTTTTTGAAGTTCGTGTGCCACCTAAACAGATCTGGACGCCCGATATTGTGTTGTACAACTAGTAAGTATCATTATATTTATGTCTGCTCTCATATCACAATACTAGACGTATGTATACAACACAACAACCTGACGGTGAAAACATATGCCCTCCCATTAAACTAGCTGGAATAAAAGCCTGTATGTTAATGAAAACGCTGTTGAGGTGACTGAATCACTTTCTGCAGTTACGGAGAGCTTTGTAGTTATACAGTACAGAAACTAACAGCGAGGGGGGATTGTGATCAGCACTCTGTGTGCCGTTAAAAGATTGCGGTTAATCTTTTAAATATGATAGTTCATGCATG
>LOND01002595.1:55402-65566 GCA_014220965.1 Paragonimus kellicotti
TTCAAAGTTGGTTTAAAGTGATCAACAGTCATTCATTATGCCCTAACTTTTCGACACCGAGTTTTTTTTATTTGGACGTAACAGTTATGAAGACCATGTTCAACTCAAAGTTGTGGGCTGTGGATATGACATGCCGATCAACGGAAGAAAAATGAGAACACGTGATTAATTGGTATTTGTGCATAGAATCACGGCGAACTTTTGTATATTCTTGAACTAAGAATTCCTCCGGTTCAATTCATGCAATTTTTGCTGCATTTACTCGAAAATTCACATAGGCGGTATGTTTTGGACATGATAAGTCGACCTTTTTTGATATGACACTGGCGAACGTCAAAATATGATAGTTTGTGTAAACCCTTAACTCAGGCTACTCACGGGATATAACACAGTCTCTAACAGAAAAATAATTAGTGCATTAGGCGACAGTTTGTTTGCGGATGACAGCATTTGGCAGTTTGTCCGGAGTAAAAACAAATGAGCATTAAGACTGGTTTCTCCTTGACGGAGTCACCTTCTGATCGGGACAGCACAGAATGAATTAAGTAACACCGATGACAATGTACATGCAAGTATGACACTCACTTTGGGTTGCATCAGCGGGCTCTTCTGAGCTGATCTTACCGCCGGTATTTTCGACCGCTTGGACTACAGAGACTGACACAGCGACAAACAATATACACCAGTAACTACATTTGACCTGGCTGGTAGCATTCCGCATCTGGTTGATCAATCCAGCACACAGTTGGCTCTGCGTGATTTGAACTGGCTTTCACGCACTGGTGAAAGTGGACAGTTAGTCTAGGGTTGAACGATCACATGACACTGGTTCCGTCTTAATGAGGTGCCACCAAAATAAGGCACCAGATCGCACTTTATCCATCAACCACTTGACTGTTAGCACAAATGTCCACGATGCGGATGATAATATTTGTGACTGTGCTTTTGTAAGCTGGCAATGATAAGCCAAACGGATGAGCGTGAAATCGATTAGTGTCCAGAAGACACATGCATCTGGTGGACCAACCAACATGCGCGCTGCTGCTTGTGTCGACTGACGAGTAGTCAACGTACGCTCAGCGCGAACGGTTGGGTGGATAAATCTACGCACGCACGTGCGCACATAGAAGAGATGAGTTGTTTTGTCCAACACTCTCAGGTACGGACATACATACGACTAGACACATAATAATAATTAATCTTTTATCACGAACCAGAGAGCTTCTGAATAGGGAAACACAAGAGGCAAAGTAGTCGAGTTTTGCTACGCTGGGACGCGTTCAGATTGAGGTCATGAAAAACGTTGACCCACCTCAAACAACCGAAACTTGAAGAGAATACATAAACAACCGGAGGTTTCCTCGACGACTCGTGTAAACTTATAACCTTCCTGACTGATGTATCACCATAGAAAAGTCAGAAAATTTATGTGGTTTTGTGAATTGCTCGTAAAATATTTGTTAGTTTATTTATGTTTTCCATAGTTCCAACGGATTACGAAGTGAAATCTAATGGCAATTCTAGTCGTCATATTCCGTTTGGGTTAGTTTATTTGTGCGTAAACTAGACCGAAGTGGTGTTCTGATGGAATTCTAAATCCGGCTAAACCACGTATTTCCCAACCTCCGAATCTCTGTTTTATAAATGTTCACGTACGAAATGAGACACTATTCCACTGACATTAGTGGAGACTCAGTCTGATAAACCAGCTATGTTCCCGTCGACTATCACCAGGCGAATGGCTCAGTAGTGAACGTGTTGAACACTATTTCAATATGTCTATCGTGGTCGATTAGTCATTAACTGGCGACTTGTTAGACGAAGATGACTATCTGGATGTACCAAGAACAGTTCGTGTGATTTCTGATGTTTTCAGTTACATCGGTACTCCATTTCAGCCACAGTTTGCCGACATAAGAACATGACTGATCCAATTAAGTTAATTCAGTACAACTTGACGGAGGTCACACTTAGTCCCTGAGTTCAAAACTGCTCCTAAGTATGCAGCCGTGTACCCATAATTTACTCTTCCTCAAAAGATGGTGGTTGGGACTGTTTCACATGTAAATGGAACGGCAACTCCCTTTACTCTATATCTGAATGTCGCATTTACACACGATCTTGTTGTACTCGGGCTGTTTCGCGTACTGCATAAAACTCTGGACTAACAATTCATTTCCATCTCTCGAGGTCACTCAAATTAATGTTCATGTGTTTCGTGACTACTGGCTCATTAGGTAAATGATAATTGTTACTGATTTGTACTGGTTGAAATTGTCGCTAAATTTTATCACCACAGACATCCTTTGCTATCCTGACTAGAGTGGAACTGAGGTGAGCATATCACAACGATGTGCCAGTCTGACTGAGCCAAACCCTGCTTACGTTTGCAGTGACCTCCCGAGCTGTCATTAAAGTGAACGAATTCATTCACCAGTGAATTTTGCACATCATTTTTGCAAGGTTAAACTTGACCTGCACCCAATCAAAAGACCTACTCAAGGACTTACTCAGCAATGGCTGTGTTTTACGACAGCTCAGGTTCCACCAAATTGTCGCCGAGAAAAAGTTGCGATGGTTTCAGACATGACATCCTGCAAACAAGAAGCGCGCAGGTAGTTCCGATTTGGAGTCTGCAAACCACAAGTTATTTATTCAAGCAGCGCTGGTGGAGTATCTAATGATCCTCCCGCCAAAGGACAGACGGAAACCACGCTTGACCAGTATTTTGAAGCTTTAATAAACTATGATGGGCCTATTTACTCAGGAAGAAGCAGTGCAGTAGTCATCGTGGACCAAACTCGGTGTAATAACCTATTGGTCTTAGGGCCCGACACTAAGACGCATGAATTCCTTCGTGAACAACCTCCATGCCTCGCTACGGCAAGCTGAAAACCGACCTATGTCGGCTTGAAGCATGCGGTATCAATATGCAACAAAGATTCCTCCAAGAGAAACGGAGAGGGTGGGAAGCTACGTCTCTTATTTAATTATGAAGTCAGATAAAACAATGCGTGTGCTGTTGTGTGTTAGTTGAAGGTGCTTGGGCTTACATATTCCTCAACTGACATTCTCCTATACTCGGCAGGCTGACAGTGTTTGTGCATACGCGCAATTTTACCGTTCCACAAGAAAAAAATCTGGATTAATTTTTTAACTAATGTTTTAGTTCAAAAGGTCAGTTGATGCCAATAGTGTTTAATTTAGCCTGTAATCATTCCTCCTTGTACGACGAACGTATAATCGTCTTGACGAGCTTTAGTCTAGAAACATCTAATAGTATAGACTCTTCCAGAATGCCATTGATAACGCGAGGTCCTAAACTGAACCTGGGGACCCAGTAATATTTACGAGTTTATTCCCACTTTGACGGTTCTAACAAATTAACGCTCTTACTCACTATGTCAACCCTGAGCTGCTCGGAGTCTACAATGGTGAGCTCTTAGTTCACCTCCAAAAAGAAGCATTTCCAAGGAAGAATAAAGTTCATGCTCATGAAAGATGTGTTTTGCTGGACGAGTACTGTGAAAGTCGGCTGGCGTTACGGTTTGTCCGGACGAATCTGATTTCCACATAAAAGTTGAGTTGATCGACCAGTTGGACTTCACATTAATTTACAAGCAGTTTGTCTCAGTGACCACTAGTAAAACATTGGACAGCTGTTTCGACCTAGCTGGGTCTCATCAGCAACAAGTACGCTGCAGAATCGAACCCACGACCCGTGAATAGGCGACGGGTTGTAGTTCAGACATTTATCCATTAAATTGTGGGGTGGCGACCACTAAGGTTACTCAGAACCGGAAGACGGGTTGGTCATCGACACGGTTATACAAAAACACAAGGTTGTCCTTGATTATAGAATGTGAAAGCTCAGTGGATTGTCACCATTATACCAAACCTAGCATTATGGAAGTCTCCTCTTACTGATGAGGGGGGCAGATATAACACTTGATGGTTCATGTGACACGACTTATGCTCTTCTATTATGCATTCAAACGGTTATTTCAGTTTGCTCATAAACGTAATATTCTACATGAATCTCTGTTAAGGTATACTTCCAGTTGACGTAACTTTGAAACAAGCACTGTGTATGCTTGAGTCTCACTGCTGTTAGAATTAACCTACCATGCACACCCTCTTCCGGATTGGAAACCGACATCTGGTTCTCGTGAATGTGAGGAACGTTTGGAACCAGTAGTTCACTAGCTTTTTAACAGGCATAAATTCCAAATGCACTGGCACGGGTGTGTCTTTGGTAATGCTCAGATTGCTGGCAAGTTCATCGTTCTCCTTTTAAAAACGTGGGCTGTAGCAAGCTTTCACAAGAATCATGCGTTTACAAGCGATGAGAGGGTTCTGGGTGAACTCACGTAATAACTAGCATCATTCTCCGGCTCTAAGAAAGTATTCTACCATCATTTCAGTAACCATAGGCCAGTAAAGGTCATTTTGCAAGTGAAATCCAGCTTTCAGCAGATTATCCAATTCGGCGGAATTTTCAACCAGAAAGCCTAACAAGCGGTACGCGCAGACGTTGCACTGTCTTTAGAAAAGCAAGCAAACGAACTTATTAAATTTAGACATAATTTTTTCACATAAAATTTTCCAAAGGTGCCAACAAACTCAAGTGAGTATTATTATTCTGAATAATGCGTTGTAAACTCTTATATGAACATTGATGAATGCCTTAATATGGGCCAACACTTATCCGCATCTATCCTGCCACAGTGAATAAAATAACGTTAGAGAATATAACCGAAGAAACCGGTGGAAAATTCGAACCTATTTCAACCTGATCAAAATAATTTGAGTACCTGGCAGACGTCGCGGCGTTGCAGAATATTATGATTCTGAACGGAGCTGAGGGACAATTATGCGACTGCATGATCACTGTTTGTTCAGCAAACGAAGAACAACGGTGTTATGGTGCAGTTGATCGCACAGCACTAACGCAAGATTTGCCTTGGTCAAATCACGACTGTCGTCAGCCAGTTGTACGTTCACCTATGTAAGTCAGAATTCCAGCTCATAACACAATGAGGTTTTCCCCGAAATATACTGCGCATCTCCATCCATCCATTCCACCGTTTGTAAGATGCCACCTGTCGTCGATCTGTTTGGCTATTTATTTTCCGCCATACAGGTTTCTCTCTGGTAACGGATTGTTTTGCCCTAGTGATTTTGGTTATACCAAGCCTGAGTTTAAAGATTAACCCAATGCCGGTTACCTTGTGAAAACTTGTTGGCCCCTGAAATTTGTTTCCCCGTCTGCATTTCCTACTTTTCTCATCAGCCTGACATTTGACCCCTGTGTCTTACCCATCCCGTTCTTGTTTTATTGCGCAAATTTGTCACTGAAAATCTGCGGCACGAGTACTCATTTCTGACCTGGCCTACTGTCGTGACGGTTCACCTTTGACCTTGCTGGCTCCGTTCGGAGCCCATTGTTTTGTTGAACGAGACTATCATTGTGAATGATTGGGGTTCATCCGTTGTAATTATGATGTGTTACTTTAATAGTACTGTAGAAATGTTTGGGTCCGATGTTGTTTTCAATCTGGGGATTTGTTTTCGGGCTAAGGGTAACTGAACGATCGAACGCGGATAGTTACCCATTCAATCTACTAATCTTCTTTTACTACAGCAGTGTTGATGTAACTACCAGAAATCAGCAGTCGTTTGCATCCCCAAGTCCGTGAAATGATCTAGAATTCGTCACCGGATCAAGTCTATCCGAGTGGTTGAAATTTTTTTCGAAATAGACTATTTTGTATGTACTTTGCTCGTCATAAGGTTGAGAATATCGCTAGTTAAAAAAACATTAAGTTGATTAGTATTTTGATGGATTTGTTGGTTTAGAAGAGACCCACTGAGAAAAAGCTCCAGCTTGACCCGAAAAAGTAACACACATATGTGTTCGGGCTACGTGTCTTTCCAGCTTGGGAAATCTGACCGGTACCGTCAATCTCCCTGACCATATGGTAGGTTCAGATATAAACAGAATAAATATTTCAAGTTGAACATCACCCACAATTGATCGCAGCTGTCGCATTCCCATAGACTTTCCAGTCGGCCCCTTTCGAAAAGAAGCACTAGACTCGAGTTTCGCTCTCATTTGAGCTCGTCAGTAGTGCATATCCTTGCTTCTTTTCGAAAGGGGCCGACTGGAAAGTCTATGGGAATGCGACAGCTGCGATCAATTGTGGGTGATGTTCAACTTGAAATTAACCAAATCCCCTACTACTCATCAACAAAATGAATAGGTAGCAGATTTCAGTGTGACTTCCAAACCGGGCTAGTAAAACACTGAAGGCATATGGGCATGTTATCCTTTGTTCGGTTTCAAGCAGAGCCCATGTATATTATATTTCTGTCTTGTTTAAGTCAAACTGATTGGCATACGTCAGTAGTCAATGTAGGGTAGTTTAGAAAGGTGACATTTTTTGTTAGTATAATCTTTTAGAAAAAGATTCAGTTACAAATTAACCGTGCTCATGTGGATAGTGGTTGCACGCTTTGTATTATATTATTTATTGTGTATATGCGGAAATATCGATCAAATTCATATGGCCGCCAAGTATATATATATATATATATATATATATATACTTGGCGGCCATATGAATTTGATCGATATTTCCGCATATACACAATCATTCCAGCCACTCATACCATTTAGGTCTTGTTGGCTGAAGTCTAACAATTCATCGTTATCAATAGCGGTATGTTAGAAATAACATACTGCGTTAGCTAGACTGGGTGGACCATTCAGTTCACATTTTTGATAGTTTCAGACTGAAAAACATTCTGTAACATTTTAATCGAAAGCTGCTAGATTTTCCAGTTTGTTCTGTCAGATTTTGATGGCTCTGATAAGCAGTCAATGGATTAAATTTAGGACAGTCAACCAAATATCTGTAAAACGTAAGGATATCACATTGATTTGAGGATTGTAACATGCTTCATCTGGATTGTGACAATTCTTTTCTTCTTGAATTTCTCAGTTACCGATTAAATTAGTTTTTCTCCGCTTACTTTGCCTCCGTTTGTGAACAAATTTTCAGACTTAACTTAGATGAACGATTGCCCTATACTAACTGTGGGTAGTCGAGTGGAGATGAGGTTTCAATCATCAGAAAGAGCAAATCAAACTTTTTCAAAATTCAGCAACTGAAGAGGTGTGTGCAACTGAACTCAAAGTTGTCAATGACTAAACTGAACTTCATTGTTGCAAACGATGCGAGTGACATAGAAGTCGGAATCGTACTAAAGCAGTAAAGTGTTTTTAAATATGCCAGTAGGGTATTAACTTATGCCGAACGAAACCATTCAACGATGGAAAAGAAGTGTTTGGCTTTAGTGTACGCCTTGGAAAACGAAGGCTATATCTGCTGAACTCACCACTTCTTGTGGGGACCGACCACAAACCATTGAAGTGAGATGAATCAGCGAAGAACCCTCGAAGAATGCTCGCTTGTCAAGTCTTAAGACTGGAGGATTACAAAGTCACAATTGGCCATATGTCTGGAAAAGAAATCCATGTTTATGATTAACTCTGCAAAAGCAACACACCGGTACGGTGGTCTGGAAGGTGACTAACCAGTTAGTGTCGAGAAGGTAACTTTCGAACCACAAGGATCGGACTTATGGTTGAATAGTACCGAAGTTTTTATTTGTTAGTTGGAGGGCAAAATATGTTTGCCGGTAGTACCGATGGGGTTGCAAACGACAAATGTGAAGGAATATAAGTGAAAGACTCACACAGGATATCATTCAATATATTATATGATGGGCAGAAGGGCTTACTACTCGAAAATAAAAGATGCTGTCAGCAAGCACTAACTGGCGTTCCGACAGTGTCAGTCGTTGAAGAGCACGTACCACAGAAACTAGCAATTAACTCAGCTAATTTCAGCCAGCAAAACTAAGGAATTATAATTAGCGGGCGCGATGGACCCGTTTCCAGTAACCACTAATGGGAACCAGCAAATCATTTCACAAGATTGATCAGAGCAGCCGTTATACCTGATTGGCGCACAAAACGTAGAACGCCACGAGGTATATTGACCTTTCTTCAAAATTGAGGAGTTCCGTAACTGTTTCCATCAATTATAAATCAAGAAAGTCAAAATAGCATTATACCATCCCCAATTGGGCGGATTAACGAAAAAAACGTTTGCATAATCAAACAGTGATTTGCGGCTAAAGAAGGAAGCTGGAAGGAATCGTTACTGTTGATTCTGTTGGCTCACCGGTCGTCACCATCAGGTACCACGAAAAAATCGCCATTCGAGCTAATGTATGGCCAGGTGCCACATCTGAAAATCCAACAGGAAAATGGCTTAAGAAGAGACCGATGGATGAGCACGCGTGAAGTGGCAGGAGATCGAATATCAGCCAACCAGAGCCTGCTAAAGGCACGAGAGGTTGCCACGACGTACTCAATTTCAAAGTAATGTAGTCGATGCACCGTGATCAAGTATGGAAACCGTCGGAATCTCGGTGAAACAGGACCCTGATCTAAGAGGTTCCTAGCAAACTGGTGGTTCGTATGTACACTTAGAACATTCCGGCTCAGTATATTTGAGTAAGAATGGGACACATCAACTTTGGGCTAACGGAAGTCAGCTATACAAATTGTATGACTGCCAGATTAAAAGAGAATATGCATCTGGCGTGTCAGCATCACTTATGCCTGTACATAGGTCATTGATATATTGAGCAGAGCCTGGGCGACTTGTGATGCGACTGGAACAATATTTGTCTTGTGAAGATAATGAGGAAGGTGAGAGGTTTTACCGTACTACTCTTGAGAATCCGTGCAGAAGCATGTATCCAGGTACTGAGGTAATGAGTGAAAAATACGAGAGTGGGCATTGTCCTGCACTCTGGAAGGGAGTATTTTCCATGCATGACGATGCCATTGATAATCATGGTGTCCCGAGTATATTGGTATGTGCGAATGAGTGCTCGTGTTCGAGATAACGCTCAAGCCTATACGGCCTGGGTCTGTTTTCTGAACAAACGATCCTAGAGCCACCTGCTGTATTGGTTCAACACAAGAGTTGATGAAAACTTACCTCAATCCCCTTGCTTCCCATTTCTTTTTACGAAGCGCAAAATTTGAGGGAAATCGACTGTCGAAATTACAGCGTATTTGTTTCATTCTTTTTGTGCGCGCCAACACATTTGTGTAGTACAGTATTCCAAGTTGCGCAACCTCTTCCGCCAAGTTTGTGTTCAGATTGGACTGTCTGTAAATCTTGTTCAACGACTTATCTAACGACTTAATAGTGCTAATCCAAATACCGCATTCAACGTTTCACGTGATTTCAACCTGGTTCAGCAGTTTGAACTAACGGGAGTTGGTGTGTTTACTCTTTAGATGATCGGGCGATATGAGTCCCACTCACAACTGAATTGGAAATTATTTTGCTAACACAGCTTATGTTGTTATCTGGCTGCTTCATTGCTCAATTTGTTCTGTCTCAGCAGACGTCGTGCGATGTAATTTTATAACTTTAAATGGTAACAAGAATGAATACTGTTGTTTTTTGTCTGGTCAAGTGGGGAAAAATCATTACCCCATGTGCAGTTTTGTTTCTCTATCACTCAACGAAATGTTTCCAAAATGTTTATCAGCCTTCCTGCTCAGCGGTAGAAAAAGCGTGGCATCAGCCAGTAATTTTGTAATCTTCATAATACGAAACGCCTAAGTAGAACTTCTTCCTAATTAATTCAGTTGAACTGAATGTCAAGTGTTTTCGTAGTTTCTCTATCAAATGTGTCGCTCTATTCCGGGAACAATTTTATATAAACGATAAATATAGGTCTGTAGGTCAAAAGGCAACGCAAACCAGAAAAAACAAAATTATGAATTCACAAACCTTGGTTGACTGTTTTAAAAAAAAATTGCACGTAAACCACGGTTGTTTAGCTGTTAATGTTAATTAGATAGACTTTATATAATTATACCAAGTATCATTTTGTTAAATTGAGGAAATTTGAATATACGTCAGTAAAAGCCAGACAGAGATCGTAAATAGCAAATATCGTTTATTTCATGTGTTAAATTAAGATTAAACATTTGGGGGGCCTCTAATACAATGCATGAAACACTGAGATTCACCTACTGACAAGTCTAAATGTTTGGTTTACACATAT
>LOND01002596.1:5190-16514 GCA_014220965.1 Paragonimus kellicotti
TGAAGGACTGAAAATTGGCTGTGACACTAACACGTGTTCGTCAAGGCTTTATTTTCACAACAGAATGGAGAGCTGTGTACCACAGCCTCACCAAATCAGGAAGAAATCGTAGAGGTATGAGCCAGTCGAGTTCCACTTGTAGGCAAGTTTAACCACTTCATTGCAAAAGAGAAATGTCCAGCGATTTTTCGGGTCGTGAGGTAGTGAAACTTTTGTTTTCTTTGCCAACGCACCCATGTGGGATTGACTGGGAATCTTTTTATTGAATCATGTCGGAAAAGTTTGAATAGGGACGAATGCATCGGCACGGTTATCAAGGTATGATTGATCATGTACTCAACAAACAAAGTTATGTTTCAATCTTCCCTTGTGAAAGTGACTTAGGGATAAATACCCCGATGAGACTGTTGGAGTGGACGCTATCAAGTTGAAACAGGATTCTGATAAGGCCACGTACGAGGCAAACGAAAGGCGCCGTGAGCAAAATGTAACATGACGAGGTGATTACGTGGAGCCAGTCCTCCGGTAAACGGTGGACACCCGGGTACGAAATCAATCGTAGCACATTGGTTAATCTACGTTATAACATAATTTTAATGGTTAAACTTAGAGAAAGAATAAGCTTGGGGATAATACCGGTAGAGTGGATAGAACTTGATGATAAAGGAATGTCAGCAGCTGGCAGTTACTGGGTATTGCCGAATTTATTAGTTACTAAAGCATAGAATCTGTCTCCAGGAAGTGAAAGATGGTGTCATCAACGAAATGCTGATTTGTCAGAAATGTTGATTCCTGAAAATATTCGACCGCCCGTCTGAAATTTCCACTTACTGATAAATTTTGCCAGACTATAATCGGTCTGTGTTGTCAAATCCTTTCCCCTAACTCCTTTGCGGCAAACAGCAGATAGCATTTTTGACGGAATATCTCATGAAATTGACTGACTCAGTGGCCCGACCAACGATCAGGCGCCTTATGTAGGAACATGATGAAACCCCGTTACAGATCGTGAAATTGCGTGAGACATATTGGTCAGTCAAGGTGTCAGCCACGAGAGTGGAGAATCTGAGAACTGCGTGGAGTTAATCGAGAACAGGTGAGTTTGAATGACACCGTGTTACCTTCAACAAAATGGTTAGGTTAAAAGAAACAACTCATTAGTCATCATTTTGATGAAATTAAAAAGGAGAATAAGGAAGGAATGATGCAGCTAAATTGACGACTTTCTGGTTAACTTAAGAGTTGACTTACGAGAAGGCCATTGAATCAATGCATACGAGATTGGTCATCCAAAATTTGACAATCGCAAAGAAACCATAAATTCCAAAGGTATTGTGCTATAATCTTCTTCGAAGACCAAATATAGAGATTGGCAAAGCGTGGGCGCAAAAAAAACAGAGGTTCTGATAGGTTCTTGAGAAAGTCACAGGGCCTAATTCATGGTGAAACCTCGAGGGCTAGTCTATCTGATCACCAGTGAGATCACCCCGATCTAGTTCACGGAAGCCATCTAGGCAATTGGCACCGATGGCCATTACTTGGGGTGGGCTGAATTAGGGGATGGGTTGTCGGATATGCCGTAGTTATTATCCGTAGTGGAATGTGTGCTGGTTCCGTATGTGGATCTTATGGGTCTCTTATGGAACCTTGTATGGAGATGACACATAAGTCACCAAGTTTTCTTGTGGACAATCTTAAGGCCACGTAGGTTTAGCGAAAAACAGAAAAAAGTGAATCCGCGGTTTTTGAAGATAATTGTGGTGTGAGTAGCCGCTATGAAGTTGCGGTTTCAATTACATAGAAAGTTGGTAATCAACCTGTGGGTTTCAGGGGACCTGCGTTGTTCTTCCTCTTGAACCATTATATGCGTTCGTCGGAGGACACTAACGGCTACTTCCGCAATGAACGTGACGTCGTCTTCGAAGACTATTAAATCGGGTTCAGCGGAACAGCGCTCAGAGAAAACATACAGGTCTGTCAACAAGAAACATGTTTCGGTCTCATCTTGGCGCGATACTGTTGTGTCGTCGGATCCTAGGTTCGTGAGTAATGAGACACGACTGCAGTATATGCGAAACGAATTCAGGACTAGTCCATTAGCCGCATCTGACTGTTCCCGAGGGTGATGATCTCCCACGGACGCGAAGATATTTCATAAGTAGTATGCCGACACGTAGTTTAACTGTACGAATACACAGAGAGTAGAAAAAAACAATCTGTATTTCGGATTAAGTTGTGGAACGGCAGTATGAAGGGAGAATTTGGGCAGGCTCGAACTTTCATGCGTGTTTCAAAGAAGTTTCGCTCAAGCTGCATTTGTATCTTTTTCATCACGGACAACCTTTATCCAGTATTATAGAAGCCAAAGTAAGGCAGTGAACGGCTAGTTGGAGATGTCTCCAAGAAACCAATCTAGTACGATAAGGTATGTTGTCGGTTCCGTCGCTGGTGAATCCCTAGACCGCCGGAGTTTACAGGGGCTTGCGAGAATGCATTTGTTGTGTCTTTGGGAAGCTGGAACCACCTGAGAATTAATGTCATGGTTGTGCTGTCCAGTGAGTTTAACGCCTGCTCATACACCACTCCTAGTGTAACATTTACCGATTCCCACGAGCACCATGTGACAAAAGAAAAATTGATCACAAAAATAATGGTACAATCTATGCAGTGATTATTCCACAAACAAAGTACAAACCTAAATTCTTTCCGAGTCCTGAATAGGTTTCAACAGTACAGCAAACTAACGGAAGTGTTACGAACAGAAGGAACAAAGAATTATGATCTTCATGCAGAGAACGCAAGCAAATGAAACCACGCTGACGTTACCTCGAACGTGACAGGGGAAACCAACAGAAATTACGCAGTGTCGACATTCGATGAAGCTGGTGCACATGGATGTGTTATGGATAGAACAGAGAACACGTGGACGTGTGAGGTTAAATGAAGGGGGGAATGGACAAGCGCATTTTCAAATCGCTTGGAAATTGGACAGTAGGTTGACAAGACAGGGAATGGATTAGGGAGGAATTTGCCCCGGTCCACCTAGTAATAATTGGCACATGAGACAGAGAATCAGATGCCGACAAAGAGGCTGTATCCGTTGTGGTTTTAATGATGCTTGAGTTACTTTCCCGGACATCGCTTTTAGATCCGTGATGACTGTCGTTGAGGTTTTACTCTTCTAGTTGAAGGGAATGCACGATGACGTTGGCACTGAGGACGGAAGTAGTCAGTTTGTGATGGTAAACGGGGTGGGTATTCATTATTGTAACTTTCCGTAGTTCGTCATCCACTACGTGTGTGCAGCACGTTTTTGATAAGCTGACGGACAGTCTTGGCTCACACAGATTTGTCTTAAATGCGTTGCACGCGAATCGCAAGGGACACCCCTAGGTCGGCGAATAACTTGACGACGTCTGCGTATGTTGGGTAGTTTAGGAATCTCATGGGCTCGGAAAGAAGAGACGAAGTTGTGGGGGGACTGCAGACGTTCGATGAGAGTTATGGTGAGTCGGAAAGGAAAGAGCGGGTCTCCTTGGCATAGGTCCTAGTAAGATGGATGGGCTGTCGTGGAAAAAAATATCACAAGGGTAGACGTGTTGAAGGTGGTTACACAACTTGGTTGCGGGGCCTTGTGCAGTCGCAACGCTGAGATGGAACTCACGAGAGGCATGTTCATAAGTTTTTGAAGTGTCACAGTAGGCAAAATGAACAGTACTATGAAGAATGAAATACATTTAAAAGCAGCCTGTCACAGCGAAGTAGACCAAACTGTCGTTATTCATTCGGACAATGAGGACACCAACGGTCGAAGTGAATTTTGTGAAAACAGCGGGTTAGAACGGATGCAATGGAAATGGAGCGGAAGTCCGAAGGTGCTGTACATAATAGTGACTTTTAGGATGAAAGTCCCCCGGGCGATATTCAGCTTCGGAGTAGATGTTACGCAGCGAAGATTGAATCTGAAGAAAGCAGAAAGCGACACCAGACATTATCAAGCGAAGCCGGCTAAAGTTGGGAGGTCTGGACGTGATGCGGAAAATTCCGAGTGGTTGACTGCTCTAGACAGTTTAAAAGAAGTAATCGGTGCCACTGGGATCATAATATCCGGTGGGGAGCAGTAAACAGGACGTGTATCGTTGATGTACTCACCCTTCAGATTGGTGGCGCATTGGCCCGTAAAGCCGTTGAATTCAAAGCATAAATGTGTCGTAGGTTTTCAGGGAACCTAGAACAGTCAGTAGACATAAATCCGTGACTGTGTAAGAGGGCAGTCCCAGTCGAAGAATGGCGCTGCATGAGGGGGAAATATAATACCGCGAAAGGAAATGATCACAGGTGAATGAGAAACAGAGTTCACATCACAGCCCAAAGTATGGAGGACCGACTGAATGGCGGCATTATGAGAATCGGTTCTGTACTTCGCGATCTTGTCCGTCCAGGCAAGTTGGCTTCGATAGTCGTCCACTATACTAATGTCGAGCACCACAGCAGCACCGTCACGAACCGCGATCACATCGGGTTTGATGAACGAGCTCGTCGTTGGTACTCGCAATTCCTCGAAGACTGTATAGCCCAAGTTGCGCAGTCGCTTCGCCAGGTCTTTGGCCACGCGACAGCTGCGATCAACTGTGTGTGATGTTCAATCCATATGAGAACCATAATCTCCCACTACTCGCCTATTTTCAGGATAAAAAACCCAATTATTTTAACGAGGCAACGGACCATTAGGTCATGGGATTACCATGCGTCATCTTTGAAAAATGCTGCTGATTTGAGACGCGACATGCCTTTTCCATGATGATTCGTTCGTTTTTCGGTTGAGGGGCTCACTTGTCATGTCTCACTTCATGTGTTGATGCACGAATAGCTTTTTCTCTCTTACTTGATAGGATTCCTGAATGTGGCATTCATTAACTAATGATCTGGAAACACTTGTGCGTTTTCTTCTGACGCAACTCTCCACCGTATGTATGTTATTGATGTAGCAATGTAATCATCATAACTGCAGTCAGTACTTCGGGAATCAAGCTTGATGAACCTTATGGGGAATTGTACAACCATAACGACCACTGAACCGTGACCCAATCGTCCGGTCAGATTTACTTAGTTTCAAGGAATAACATACATGATGAATACCAAACATATTTGGGAAAGGTTTCCTCCTCAATTGTCACAAGGTACTCACCCTCATGAGACATACCAGGTCACAGGTGGGCTGGATTCTGAACGGTTGATCAAAGTGACTGGCCAAGCAGGGTCGTTTGCAGGGACACTGGCATGAAAACTGCGACCATATGAACCGCGGACGAGCGTCATTTCTATTGAGCTACCGTTGAACTTTAGAAATGCGCGCTTTCCGACCCGTTCAGAAGGTGTTCAACTTGTTAAATGAGTAACATCATCAGTCACTGGCTAAAAACGTAAAAATTTCAGATGGACATGTTTTTCCGGAAACAGTGTATCCAATTCAGGTAAACTCTAACCCATCTGCGTGCAAACTTTGTCCGAATCTAGCCTACCTAGCTTCGGATATGGCTGCAGTATCGTTTAATGATTACGTCAGAATGAACGCCTGCAATTTTCTATATTAAATCGAAGTTTCAGTACTATCGACAGCAAAAGCGGTCGGAAAAGCAATGCTGACCCATTTATCAACTTTATTCTAATGGAGCTGATCTCAGTGGTCTAAAGCAGGTCGTTCGACACAGCACAGCTTTTCAAGGCAAGTCAGTGAGATAAGTTAGAAACACCCCCCCCCACAGCCTGGATTCAGACAACAGCATATGCATGAATCTCGACTGGTCACCTTCCTTTTTTCTATTCGTCAGTGTTTACACTTAACTTTAACCTCACCGTTTCGAGACTCCCTCCCTTTTACATTGAGTAGTTAACATCTGGCTATTTGGATTATACCGTGGAACGGCAGTTCCACCGTTCACCTGTGAGAACTGTTCGCAAGTAGACTAATGCGGTTGCATCTCAGTTGCTTTCAAGTATCTCAGCGAATGGATGAGAAGCCGCGAGGTGGATTTTCTTTTATTTCTGAACTCCGTGACCTAAGGGGTTATCTGGCAGTGAAACAGACGATAGGCCTTCGTGTAACGAGGCATACCGGATAAATCAAAATTACGGGAAAATGTGCGGCTACACTACACCTCTGAATAAAGAAGAAACAGTCAATCCTCTTCACATTTGTGCTTCACTCTATTTATACAAGCTCAAACGTAGAATACGGCTGAGTTGCTGAAAATATCTCAAGCACAATCATCCGACACTTCGTGCTGAGAAGTTTAAGGCGATTGTGAGAGTTCAGAAGAGAGGAATGTGGTAAGGTGCGAAAATATAATCATACACAAATGGATTACTTGGGAATGGCAAGACTAATCAACATCATAGACAAAATATATCAGTGATTCATGCTTATCATTGACCATCATACAGCCTTTGAAAGATTGTCAAGGTCATACATCAACTTTTGCACTTGCGGTTGCATTTGCGTGACCTTATTAACAATGTGACAAACCTCTCACAGTTTTGAGGTTGTGAAATGGTGCAACTTCGATGTAGAAAAGCTTAGATTCATCTCCAGACTTTTGACGAGATGATGTTGACGGCAAACTTGGTACTCTGTCACTGCAGCCACTGTGTGATTGTTCCACCTGACGTATTCAACAAACGTAAGTTCAGTATGGTCCGTTGGAATCAAACGTCCGGTTTGACCTTTACAAGAGCGATGATACTTTATTGGAACATGGATGTTAACTTCTTTAGACACTTTCTTATCGATGACCAGCCAGCGACGACTCCAGAATGAATGTTGAACTGAAATCAAGCCATTTACATCTACTAAGTCGTGTTTTAGCGCTGCAAAATTCGCTCGTGGTAGGCCTCTACACCCATAGTTTGTGGGATATATTGTTATATGTAAATACATTAGTCCTGTTGTTCTGTAATCACTGTGTTGTGCACAGCCTGTGATGGTTAGGTCACGTACTCCGCATGCCAGCTGAGCGTTTACCGTACCGGGCATTATATACTGAGACCACCAACAGTTGGGTGAAACCACGTGGTGGTCAAGCGACAACGTGGTCACGAAATATGAAGACCTTGATTGCTTCACTGTACGAAGTGCATAGGAGATAAAAACTGTTCCAACTACCTTCACCAGAAGATGTTCATTGAAGCGCGAATGCCCACGAGAAACAGGAGTGTCCAGCGTTTCCCATGTCAGTCTGAGAGTAACCTGAATGTTGCTTGGTTTGAATATCAAATGACGGCACATCGCCCGAAGTCAAATCAACTTTTCGTGCCAGCTTTGCTCTGCAAAATCTTGCCCAGGACTTTGGTAGCTTACTAGGCAAAATGGTTGAGAATGCAACCTATTCCGAATTTAAAGTGGTTGGCTACCAGCTCTCGGTTAACACCTCTAAAGACGATATTTTGTTTGCTATGTTCGCGAACTACATGCACATAGCGGATTCCGGTCACGAACGCGGACAATCAGTTATTGGAAGATGGTGATGAGTATTTTACGGTCGGAATTCGTTGAAGAGATGAAGAATGTACGCCCAGACACCAACGCTGAAACTATATTGGATGCTGAATGGAAAGCGCAAACACATGAATTTCGATTTCACCTTCCCGAAAGCTTGGCAATTGAATGCGGTCTATTACCTACCGTGTGCGTAATCTGCAATCCGCTAAGATTAGTTGTCTCGCTGTTTCAGCCGACGGCTCTAGGCGTCCAGGCGTTAATTGAAACTTGTTTGAATGGAATGATCCTATTCATGTTGAATTTCACAGGGCATGACAGAGATAGAAGAATCGTATGAAGCATGTTGACGGGTTAGGCATTAGATGGAGTGTTAGATGTAAAGCAGATGGTCCTTAAGCTAGAATGCAACCGCATAATTTTTACAGTTTCTGAATCTAGATACGGTGCAGTAAATTATTTGCACATCACACGCGAATTTGATTTGACTAATTTCACCTCGATTTTTGCAAAGGCTCGGTGACCATATTGAAAACCATCACCACACCGTGGCTGGGACTGGCAGCTATGGTACTCGGTATTCTCGTTTTTGCGACTGTGACAGTGAGGACGGAAGGAGTATTTAAAGAGACGTATATGGACGGATGTCATACACGCTTGGCATTACATAAACAACGCATCAAAAACATTTAGCATCTTAGTCGTCAATCAAATAGAGGAAATTCATCGGCCGATGTTTCCTTAACAACGGGAATATGTAAGATCACAGGAAATCCATGTGAACGTGACCCCTGAGAGTTGGAGACCATTTCAACTCTATCAATGAGTAACCCAGTGGTTTTGTGATATTCTGATTGGTTCACATAATTAAAGGTTGTCGCGTGGTTTCGGAGATCCACTTTTTACAGATAAGACACGATGTATATTCGTTTACTAGAAAATGACCTGTGAGTACACTGGTGTCACATCGAAAGACCAGACAGGAGTACTGGAGAGTATCTTTCACTTACCTTAGGGTCCTCATGACGACGTCCGAGAGAGTAATGAGGTTAGAGTCTTGGAGGACGACTTTTGCATCACTGTGAAATGTGGCTAGGGTGTCTGTTCGCAGAACGGAATTATCTTATTGCAGGTGGTCGCCAGTTCACATTTAGGTAAGGAATCTGCGAAAAGACAACAATATAATTACACCTGCGGTGGAATTTCGGATGAGAAGATTCCCCTGGGCTTTCCATTCCTTATTTTGTTTCCACCTCACTTCCACTGGTGGTCTTTCACAGTTATCACGGATCGCTTATTGGCCTCCTACACCCAAACCAGGTTTACTGCGTACGCCATTGTGACCTACTAGAGGCAAACAACATGCACTTTGCTTTGTACACCGATCTGAGGGCCGAATATACCAACGTGAAAATGCTTGCCGGTCTGTGTTCACTCACCCCCCTCAACTGTGCCGTTTTCTATTGGCTGATCTATAGGCAGTTAATTCACTTGTGTGCACCGTCTACAAACATCGACTTGCCGGATTCGCATTTGTTCGCTATTCTTATCCAAGGATTCAGTGCTGGTTGTATCCTTGGGCCTGTTCAGCCTACTTGGTGTTTGTTGTTGTTATATCTCCTGTGAACGTGGTCACCTAAGGTTTGTTACAACACACATCCTACTGGTTGCGATGTTAGTAGTATCGTAGTAGCCGATCCAACTTGGTTCGACTTTTCGGATTCGATTTGCTTATATCCCAGTCAGTGTTCTAAGGATGACGTTTCGGTACTGACTGGAACTAAGCTTTCAGTTGTTTACATTTTATATGACTGAGTTATGTAGTGGCGAATACACCAGTTGGATACGGAGGTATTTGTGGAACCGACAGAGTTCACCGTGCTGTGCTTCTTCGTACCTACCAGCCTCCGCTGTTTCATTTCCACGCGCATACCTCATGTAAAGACTGAAATTTGTACGCAGTCATTGAGAATAAGCAAAGTTTTAACATTTGTGCTGTTGTCTTGTTGATGGTTGCGAATGATTATTAGTATCGACGTAGTAGCCGATCCAACTTGGTTCGACTTTTCGGATTCGATTTGCTTATATCCCAGTCAGTGTTCTAAGGATGACGTTTCGGTACTGACTGGAACTAAGCTTTCAGTTGTTTACATTTTATATGACTGAGTTATGTAGTGGCGAATACACCAGTTGGATACGGAGGTATTTGTGGAACCGACAGAGTTCACCGTGCTGTGCTTCTTCGTACCTACCAGCCTCCGCTGTTTCATTTCCACGCGCATACCTCATGTAAAGACTGAAATTTGTACGCAGTCATTGAGAATAAGCAAAGTTTTAACATTTGTGCTGTTGTCTTGTTGACAAAATGGATAAAAGCCAGAATATTCATTTTAGCAGACTAAATCACTGGCCTTTTGCAAGTTTGTACTGAACGCGATAAAAATCGCCTGGCCACCGGAAAACCATGTAACGCTCAAGAAAGTGACCGGTTGTTTCATAACACCTTGTACCTGAAGACACATTACTCCAAGTAGAATATCAAACTGTTCATTTCATCCAAAAATATTCTCAACTACCAGGTCTCAACAAGTTGCGGATAAACCTTTTTTCATAAACACTGGGACATTTGTTTAAAGGATGACTTTTCATCCCCCAAATTTGTGACAGTCAACTGCAAAGATGATAAAATGATCTTGCAAAAATATTGGCTTCTTCAGTTCAAAATCAGTTAGGGTATTTAAAGTTAGGTGCCGAAGACTACATCAATAGAGCGAGACAGAACAGTACGTTTTCAAAGATTTTGAATACCTGAGGGGTAAATGGAACTGAAAAGTCATCAAGGAAAGCTATAAGTAGCATATAAGCGCTTTCATGATAGGACGTTAAGATAAGAAAGCGTATCTAACACTGCCAACCCCAGTAAAATGAATACCGGCTAAGTTTGAAATGAGTCATCGTTAAATGGGTGTATTTATCAACTAGATGAAGACACGCAAGATAAACAAAGTTGAACATCACTGGTAATTCTGGAAGTGGACATGCAGTATCATCAGACCGTTTTGGGGAAAAAGTCGAAAGGAATAAAAGTATAGGATGTTAATGGATTTGGACAAGGGTCAAGAATCACATGTTATTCACGGCTGAATTTCTTCCAAATTCACATACATATCATACAACTTATTAGTGTTAAAATTACAGTTCGCAAAATGAGGGATAATAGATTCTGGCTTCGAAAGCCCCGTAAATGGCAGTCTGTTTAACGAGTAATATGAATTCGAAATCAAGAAAAGACTTCATTGTGTAGCGCACTTCAGAGTAGATCAGTCGAGATGTTACAGAAATCGATATTGAAACATACGTTTATTCTTCCAAAACTTCTTGCATACAAAACTTGGACTAAATTTAGCACTTCAAGATTAACTGGTCCCTATCCTAGGTGATGCTGTTCGTGGGCAAATCAAGGCACCTATACGGATGAGAAGCAGGTCTGGAACTCTCCGAATCGGTGGTCCGCAAATAACAACTTATCCTAGGAAGTGTAAAATCGTGCGGATCAAACTGACTTTGGTCACATACAAAAATTTAAGACTCTAGTGATAGATAATTTAGCCTGTTTACAATCCGCGTTGTGTTGGCTAGAAGGCAAAGTTAACACTGAATCCTCTGAGAATAGTTTTGGAAAGAATAAACGTATGTTTCAATATGATTTCTGTAACATCTCGACTGATCCACTATGAAGTGCGCTACACAATGAAGCCTTTTCTTGATTTCGAATTCATCTTACTCATTAAACAGACTGCCATTTCGGGGCTTTCGAAGCCAGAATCTA
>LOND01002597.1:4263-19471 GCA_014220965.1 Paragonimus kellicotti
TGTGATGAGTTGCTCGTTAATGAGAGGGATGAACTAATTTTGTGAGCGTGAGTGAACCTTAACACCAGCCCGATTGGTTCCGACCTTGTCTTCGACTGCTTTACTGTGACCTTTGTCTTCCCCTCCCTTCTGAGCAACCTTTTTATGTGGCGAGAAAAGTATCTACAACGGACTGATTGTCTTGGTTGACTGCCTTTGTTATTCAGCGATTGTTTTTTAAGTTCTTTGTTTGTCCCGGGTTATTTACTCATTCTTATTGACCTCCATTTCTTTACAAATCTCGGTACTGACTTAACACATTTTATTTTAAAGCAATTTTGGTTTCAGCGAACAGAACTGTTTTCGATAAATTCTCATCTTTGGCTGGTGCAATTATATCAAAGCAGGTAACAGAAAGGGAGTTATTGATCAAAAATAATACGAGTGTAAGGTAATTGGGTAAAACACAAACACGACTTCGTTGTGTGTTTATGCTCACAAGCGAGGAGGTTTTAGGAAGTCAGTGTTAATTGGGGTGAGTTGGGGAGGGATCAAATTGTCGCGTGGGTTGAGTGTACGTGTTTGGCCATGGTAATCCCAAGGTGTGAACGAACTGTTTTTGAACACACAAATCCGGTTGACGTAATCGGATTGCGACCGCCTAGGCGCCTTGATGTTGTATGTTTGAATATAGACGTAGCTATTTTTAGTAGTTAGGTCCACTTCCCCTCCCCTCCTCTTTTTCTTCTTTCTTCCTATATAAGTTTTTTTTTTCCTTTGTTCTTTCGTGGTTGTGTGGCAGTCAAGCATCAGTGTGAACCACTGATGTATTGCTGTCTATGATGATGATGATGATGTTATCAGCTGGGCTGCTGCGTTCCCTTTGAACGGCAAAGTTATATAGATCTTTTTCTTGTCAACTGTGTTTACTGGGACTTGCATTGGTTTCTCTTGCATGTTTGTGGTAATGTTTTTCAGGATAAGCATTACTTGAAAATATATCCTTTGACATGCTTAGCTTCAATTCTGTCGTTTTTTCGTGCATATTCTTTTTGCTCTATTTGTCAAGCAGCGTACAAGGCCCGTTTCAGACTAATCGGCACATAGCTGTGGAAGTGTAGATATTGCCCACTTCCAGGTTTTCTTTCTATATACACTTCGCTGTAACGATTCCATCTAATCTGTGTTAGTGCTACGTCTAAAAATGGCATGCGATCCCCAGTTTATTGTTCCAGAATAAGCACGATGTTCTTATGCATCTTGTTAAAAACGGTCAAATGTTCATTTTTATGGTCTACCCGCTCGCAATTTGGTGACAACGGTTCCGTCTCAATGTCGCGAGCCGGCTTTCTATCATCAGCACTTGCCTGTGATCATGAAAGATCTCAATATGGTCGTGTTACCCGAGATGGCTGTACTGTTTACTTTTTTAATTTCTGTAGATTCCCCAGTTATTGTTGTCCTAACATGGACTGCTAGGTGCGTTCCGTTATAGGACATTGTGTTGAACAGATTCTGGTGAGTAGGTTGGACTCTTAGCTGTTACTCAAGTGTGTAATGTTGTAGGTTCTATCTTTTACCTCGCACTTATATCCACTGGAGTTCACCCTTCCGACCACTTTATGTTTCATCCAGTGGACGAAATCTATCACCTTGCTTCACCTGCCTCACCGCCACATTACATGCTCAATCCGGTTCGCACTATCAAGGCAAACACTTTGGGGACCCTCAATATGCTCGGTAAGTCATAAAGTAAGTGATGCTCAGGCTGTTTGATCCATTCATTGTTTTGTGTTCTCTACTGTATCAATGGTAGACGGGTCACAATACAGCTTTGGGTTCTGTAGATATGTTTGTTTGATCTTGTCAAATTCGGTATATGTCTCAGTCAAACGTATGATATTCCTTTACTTGGAGCCTTCAGTCAACCGGCTTGATTATTATGTACAATCTTATCCCGGGTGCATATACATTTGCAACGTTGAGCCTTACTGTAAATTATCATGGTTCGTGTTGCTGGAGTGTACTGAATAACAATTTAACAAATAAACAAGAACGTGTGAAGTGAACGACTAGGAACCCGAAACAACAGGAATTCTCAAAGAATTCTACTCGCTTCCTTGGATACAGGCTTGTCGTTGACTGCTACACTGCCATGTTTGAGATCGTTTCCAACAAGCGATTTGAATGGTCACACCCTCCAACCCGGCAAGTTGCTTTTACCAGTATTATCCATCGGAGCGATCAAATCATTCGTAACCCACGACCAAGTCATCGCCTAGCCATTTTCCACTTTCTTCCAGCGGTCTACAACCGAATTGAACTGTACGCGGTGCGGCAGACGCTCCCCCTTATCATACGGTATGCGTGGTACAACTAGCGTGGACTGTTCATTTCCACTCTTTTGAGTGTCTGTCTTGAACTTGTATGTTTCCGTACTGCACGTTGATGGACTGTTGACTTGCTCAAACACGATCAACTGACAAGTAATTCGAGGCGATTATTGAAAAGCTGTGGGTGTTAACCTTTGTACATGGGCGGTAACTTTCAGGGCAGCAAAGGTGGTTCACTGAATCCTAAACGTACGGCCTTGGCAGAAATCGCTGGAATACTACATAGATACTGAACAAGCAACGACATACCGTTATCGTATGTCCTCAAACCTGGCTGTACGCACTGGACAGTAATCGAGCAATGAACTAAGAAAACCTCCTACCACTTACCGAAAATGAAAACGTTTATGGCAGTATGAATCTTCGACGGATCAAACAACGCTCATTATAATGGAGTATATTCAGGAAGGTTGTCCCAAACTGTACGTTCTGCACTCAGCACGAGCATTTTGAGCTCTTGACAAATTGGTATATTCTACCAATTCTCCCACGATAATGGCCGGGAAATAGCGAAAACCCTAGCCAGAATCAGCCTATAGATCTGAAAACGTACGACCGTTGTTTGAAAATGAATGAAATTGCTCATGTTCCGACGTCTGTCGCAAGGTGCGTACTCATAACCAGGACGGAAACCTGTCTATTCTTCTTGTATTCGGTTTCCTCTGTTTCAGTGACCGTCCCACTATGAGGCCCCCCCCACAGGAGCAACTTAGATGCGGTAGAGACAAGGCTGATACCGTGTGGTTGACGTGATACTATGGTACCTTATTTGAAGATAGGAATGACCTTATGTAAACATCACCATCATCAGCATACTTGTCGTCGTCATCATCCTAACAGCCATGAGCCTGGCCAGAAGGTACTGTGGCTCGAGCCGCCGCTCACCTTAACAATGACGTGAAGTATTCTGGAAAAAGAAAAGCCCATTGAAAAGGTTAAAAGGTAATAAATGAAAACTGAATGCAAACATACCACTGACTACGGCACACCACCATCTCGGATAGCGTCTCTAACCAGCGGTTTGAGTGATCACGAGGACCCCATCCAGGCAGGCGACACCTACCCACTTTACTCAGTGGAGCAGTCAGGGTTTCATATTTCGTGACCACGTTGTCGCTTGACCACCATGGTTTCACCCAACTGTTGGTGGTCTCAGTATATAATGCCCGGTACGGTAAACGATCAGCTGACATACGGAGTACGTGACCTAACCATCGCAGGCTGTGCAACGTGAGTAGTTGACCAATTGATCGCGCATCCCGAGCGTTCCGGAATACGCGCCGGCGAACTGCCGCATTGCTCACGCGATCAGTCCACTTAATGTGGGCTATTTGGCGGAGAATGGTTATCATAATATCGGACCGTGAAAAGATGACTCATACGTAAGAGAACTCCTGCTAGATTATATTTCAGTGATCAATTTACGCTTTGAATGCCCCCACCGACCATGCATTCTTCATGCCATCATAGTCTCCACCGTTAACTAAGCGTCTTATACTTGCGGAGACAACAGGAGTCAACAAGCCTGTTGATATCTTCCTTGCGAACAGGCCACGTCTCCGAACCATAGAGCAAAACAGAACGCACACAAGCATTATATACTCTTCCTTTCAGCGACAATCGAACGTCTTTTCGACGCCACAGATGACGCAGGTTGGCAAAGGCAACTCGTGCCTTTGCTATCCTCGCTTGATATCTCATCAGCAATATTACAAGCTGACGAGATAGTGCTACCGAAGTATGTGAAACTGTTTACAGTCTCAAGTGGATAATCTGCAGTGAAGAAAACAGGAGTGGAAATATCCATGTCTTGTAATAGCACTCTACGTTTTGAAGGTGCGGAGCGCATTCCATGCAAACTGTTGATAAACTCCAATTACGGAACGCCTCTTCAGTTTCCTATATGATACAAAGTTTTGCTGTCAGTCTAGATAGTATCCTCATGAATATTTTTGGAAAGATCTGAAGTAACTTTGATACGTCTCACTAGTTTAGGTTCTGAAACCACTTTGTCTTCCGATAGAGAATCATCGAAAAGGTCACAACTGAACACGCCATCTCCATCGTTCACAGCCAAGTAAACTGGCTGGAGGAATTGAATTTTTCCCAAGTTGCTTTTGTTGTACTCGTCCCTGCGATAGATTTTAAATTCTCAAATCACCTCTCTGACGTATCGTCTAATTGACACCTGGTTAGCAGCCATTGTAACCATGAATAAGATGAATAACACTCGACTATTCCCCGCTGAAAGGTTTTTGCCATTTCTTTTGTCTACTCGATTGAGTTATTTTCACACGGTGGTGTCTGGGGGATCAGTTGACGTCTGCTCGTACGCTCTATCGATTCAATAGAAAGCTCCATCTACCCTATATGCAGTGCCTTCTTGGAACAGACCTCTTAAAAACTAGTTCACACAACTGCTGCAATTTCTTCCTGTCGTTCATCTGATCTATTCCATTACTGTTGCATAACAGGTGGTTTCGTTGTGAGTAGTATACTACTCACTAGCGACATTTGGGAACAAAAAGGCAAGCCTCGATGTCAGGAAGGTGACGGATCACAAGTGACTATTGGAATAGTGTGTACGCGCTATTGGATAATTGCCACCAGGGTGAATGACAACGTACTGCCACCCAATGTATGTGAATGCACGTCAGCCGTGCAAATGAGTGTACACGTTTGTGGTCCCATGTTTAACATGACCTGTACGGGAGTTCGTGCAATAAACGAATTTGCAGGCCAAGCGTCTTTGCGGTCACAACAACTACAATGACCTGGGCGTTGCATGAATCAGGTTGGTTACTCCAAAGTAAACGGTATTTTAACGAAGTGACGCAACTGGTAACTGAGATTATCAGAATTTAAATGTGATACATTGTCTTCTTGTATGTGGAACTGCACAGTTCAAAGCATCGAGTCCCTGTGACGCGTCTACTTATCTGGATCTCGTGCTCGGACATCATGCATACCATACTATGTGCCTGCTTTACTTCTAAAGTGAAACATCTATGTTTTGTGTTCCCGTCGCCGGGAACCATGATGACTTTGGCGTCTTTAGTCCTCGTAGGTTCAAGAAGAGCGTTGCGTGAGGCAGTCTTGATAGCACCCGATCTAAGTGTGACGAACAGCAGCTTTATGATTTATGTTGGTAGACTGACGTCTGTCGGCATATAGGCGACCACTCATTGAGATCCGGTCTAACGAACTTTGCGATGCCCTAAGACTCAGTGCAATCTTAACCGCAATTTAGCTGCTGGCTTCGGCTTCATCGTTTCCGCAGATGCTGATTTGAATGGTTGTCCAGGTGCAAACTCGAAAGTGTGATATCGGTAGGGCTATGAACACAGGTTTTGGAAACATCACATGCGCAGTTGCAAACGTGAGGGAATGCGCAATTAATTCGCCCGTCAATCGTTTTGTTGGTTCGCGCGGACATTAAAAGCCTTAATTTTTCTTATTTATTTTAGCTCTACAAACCGATATTCTGGAGGCAAGGCAATAAGATTAAGGTAGACGTGAATGAACCGATCTGTTGTTGCTACAGTTATTTCAGTTATTTTCGAGTTATTTACGCTGCTCGAAGGCGTTGAATCGGGGCAACTCGCCTGATGCCTCTATTTCAATAGCTTGTTCTTTCTGGCAATGGGATATAAAGTTTTCTTGATCAGATTACCCAATACTCTTCCACTGTGGCAGTCAAGCATCAGTGTGAACTACTGATGTATTGCTGTCTATGAGGATAGTCTTCCTCACATGACAGTCAGATGTAGCCCAGCTGTGCAGTAAATTAGACGTCAATGTTTTCTGGTTACTGCAGCTCGCAGTAGTAGCTGACGCACACTGGTAGTCTGCGGTAGGCGGTATCGATCCGCCAGAAAGGGGTGTAAACAGGTTACTCCTCAATTACGTCACAAACGGTGCTCTTAGAAGAGATGACCGGGTGAGCATGCGTTTCGGCTCATGACGGGAAAGGCTACATATTTTGTGTGTAATAAGAGGTCGAATCTGGCCGTACTATGCCGGTTTGAAGGCGACATTTATAAGAATATATTTACTTTGCATACCAATTGAATCGTGTATCACTAGATGGTCTGTAGTATGACATACAACCCTGTTAACACAACTGCTTTTCTTTTGGCTATTCCCGTGACTTTCCTCGGTAAATTTGAGGTAGGTACATCTGCTCAAGTTCGGTGTACATTGTGGTAAATTTTTAGAGCCTCACGCATTCTGCGCTTTGTAATCCTTTCCCGCCATTTGCAGCGACTCCAACTGAGCATCTGCTAGATAGATCGTTTCAAACTTGTTATTGTGAATTTGGGTTAGGTTACAACGGATTGATTACTGTTCACAGATTCTTGGCTGGCTTCGTAGGTTTTGCACCTTATCATCGGAATTACGTAAGCGCTAGCCTGAAAACATGATTATAACCGTTAGGTTCTTGGGGCTAACTTCTGTGTGCACATTCGTACAACATAGGGAGAATCAAACGCCGATTTTTTTATTTGACATGGGGACATCCGCCTTGTTTGCCGTTGGTGCATAGAGAGCCGGTCAACTGGAGCTGTGCTCACCATTTCACACTTTCTATGATTGAATTTCCCAACTGTTCTTTTGCGCACGACTTGTTTCTTTCAGATCCGGAAGTGCATCCTCAACCGGAAACCTACTGGGGCCATGTGAACCCGATTGGCCCACGTGCGTGTTACGACGAAAGCAAACGACTGGGGGAGACGCTCACCTATGCGTACTATGATAGAGTACGTATGTATTTACACGACTTTGCTCGTTTCCCTCATCACAGATAGATCGCTGCGTTTAGTTGAGGTTCACATTCTCCGGTTTTACGCCATAACGTGTTTGCTGTTATATGGGCGGAACTTTGACCTAGGTAGTAGAAACTGCAACGACTGGAGGTCGAACTCTCTATCACATATTTAGCGATCAGTGACATTACTATTCGGTAATCTGTTATAACCTGGCTTAAAGCAGAATCAAGTTATGAGCAAGATTTATTTAATCCATGACAGTTGTGGTCAAAATGTGTTCTTGTTTGTTAATCTGGGTGAAATCTCCGTCCCACGGTGTTGAGACACTTACTGTTAGCTGCTATATTGAGTTGGACAAAACAGGCACTAACGGTACGAAACGATTTTTTAACAGGCGCCCAACCGATCTAATCTGTTTTGGTCACCTGGGCCGATTATGAAACAATTATCGATGTAAAGTACATGGGTATTTGTAATCTCAAGCCACGCAGATATAATAATATGAACTGCACCTTGCGGATGCGCCACCTCTCGGCCGTGAACTGTATTCTTGTTAGTGACTTGATTTTGTGTTCTCCTCACAGACTTCTTCACAGACTACCCCGTGGCCACTTTTTGATATTGATAGTTCTAACCCTACGACGGTCGGAATTCCAAGTGATCTAAACGTCTGGTTACACTCAGGCGATGACCTCGATCAGGTAAATACAAATTGGCTCGTAATACTGGTTGCCCTGTTCGAACCTCATCTTTGTCATCTCTCTTTCTGACAAAAGTGAAGCTTTTAGGATTGTGTTCAGTGGGCTCGGTGAACTTAGTGACATTTCGCGTGTTACAGTGGCCATTAATATTTAGTCGAGCAACTCTGTTCTCTGTTCGGTATTGGTAGCCAGCTTCCTTTGACTTATGCTCACTCGGCGTCATGGTTCGGACCAACGATGTCTCATCTGTCAACAACTTCGTAGCTCGACATTTCAGTATGGATTCACTTTCTACCTCATCCGGACATCTGTTTTCGTCTCACTTTACCCAGTCGGCCACAGATCTCAACCCGTGTTCACTACCGTGTTTGCATCCAAAGAGGGCAGATTGGTGGATATCCACTGTTACGTTACAAGATTTTTCTGCCGTGTGAGATATTGGGTCACATGCAGGCCGGATACTGTCAACCTCCTCAGACTTGGACAAGAACAGTAGTGTTGACATGGGTTGGAACCAGAAATGTTATGATGAGCTATCCGACGTCAAACAATGATTGAAGAATGAGTGTCCAACTATACTTGCGTAACTTCACATTCCACTCCTTGTAATCGTTATCACTACTACTGCTCACATAATAGCGTGTGTTATTTCAGCCACTTCGATGTTCTTAAGTGATGTCACTTATTGTATTCACCTCACGTCTAATAATTCACTGTCATTTGGAATTCGGTTTGGCTGTCTTTAATGCAAATGCTTGCCTTTTCTTTTTAGAAGGTAGACTCTGCATATGACAATATTTATACAGGAGGATTCCTTTCTTTAAACCAAATGCTGGTCAAAAATAAAGTTTATTTTAATTATACTACATGCGACAACATTGCAGAGCATTGTTTCATTTCGTTCTAACATAATGTCACCATCAGCCTTGGATACTTTTAGGCCAGCCCAATGCACCCGTCTGCCACCTGAGCTCTTACATTCTTATTCACAGAATGATAACTAACCTCCCAAGGTACGACGGCCTTCTTATTTCAGTAGTTCGCAGATTTTTCTCGTTTTTTAGTCGAGCTGGCGAATCTCGTTATTATCGATGCGATATTGTTGATGGGGTTTCTAACACGTGTGGTTGAGAACAGACACTTCGTGTGCATCCTTGCGCGAGTTGAGCAATTTTTTTCGCCGTATAGGTGGAGCACGAGCGCAGTTACAGTGTGCACTGTTCTTCTTAGAAAAGTGGAAATCATGTCGACCTCATAGGTGACGCAAACCAGCAAACACATCCAGGTTGTGACTATAGAGTTTTTGATCCTATCAGATATTCTGCCAGTATGTGTCCAGTTCATATCAAAGGTACGTAGTTAGAATCTCGGTCGATATTTAGCCCAGGTTTGATCAGGCTAGTTCTATTTTGTCTGCGGTATCAGTGTAGCTTATGTAGCTTCATGTTTAACTTTAGTTGATCTGTTTGCATCTGTTCGACTTACTTCGGACTAGACTTCGTTTATGTGGTAACGTTACGATGAGTAAGCAATAAAATTAATTACGGCTGAAAGTAAATCACGGAGTGTTTGTGATGCTAATTTACTTGGCGACAAGCTCTTGTGAGAATGGTACTGGTAGTAGCTGTTTCCATACTGTTTTCAGGTTGATACTAGATCATCTTTCAGGATGTTTCAGTCAGAACTTGTTCAAACGAGCTGTATGCGCCGAGATGAGCGACTGTCTGACGTATGACGTGTGCAACGTCATCTTCACATCTCTCTTGCGATAGTTACATGATAACATCATGTACCATCTGTTCTTCGTTTTTTTAATTTAAATACAGCTTGGATTATCAGTCAGAACAGCCCGCATTTTCAACACCTATGGTCCACGCATGCAACTTAATGACGGTCGCGTTGTTAGCAACTTCATCATACAGTCGCTCACCAACAAACCGTTGACGGTACGTTTATCATTTGATGTTAATCCATTCTGCACAGCCATATTTGCATATCTTGTCATGACTGGTCACCCGTTACGCAATTATTTGGTTTTGCGATCATCCTAACTCTTGAAGCCATGATAGGATGTAGTCTCCTGACATTATTTTGCTTCTGACTAATTGGCTCGTTATTTCATCGCCTTCTGACTTACTCGTTTACTTGTATCCAAATTAGGCCCTCGTTTTGCCGTGCTGTGTTCGCTTGTTATTCTGGGCTTCATTGTAGTGGCCCAATAAAGAAAGTCAATGACATAGACCTGTTTAAGAGGTGAGTATTGCGTAGGCGAACTACCGCGAATTCCAAACATATGCCTACACTGTATCAGTTATGCTACCTTTCCATTTGGATCGTTGTTGGCATTGACCAGTGAAGACCAGTCTAGTTCCTGACCCGATCCTATGCGGAGCAGTGTTCGAAGAATTAACGGACGAAAAGTGGTTTTTGCTGGAGTAGATAAAGATTTCGGAACATCCTTCTTTATGTTCTTTCGGTTTTATTCACAGTTCCATCAGTCTACATCGACTCCGTCCTATGCACTCAAACGGAAATTTATCTGTTCAAATATACCCGGAGGTTTTATCAGAAGTGAAAACGCAGCAAACAAGCTCGTTTTCGGTATGCCATCTCCAGGTCAAATACCACATTAGGTTCTACACAATCCTAGCTTGACAACTAATTTGGAAAGAATACTCATACCTTGCATTACATTAATCGTTTCCAGGTTTGGAAACAGTTTCAACCGAAGAATGCTGATTATCATTATCCGTGAAGTCAACATTGTTCCCACGGTTGTCCTATGGTTATTTTAGTCGGGCCCAGAGGACATTAGAACTAATTTCAAATTGCTGCTTAATATTTAGGTGATTGTTTTTCTCATTATTAACCTGAAGGACTTTTTTGGTTTTCACTACGATTGCGAATCGCTCTCTATTGCCCGTGAGGCATAAATTACCGCTCTTGAGGCCGCAGAACAGTATACTGCATTCGGTTCCTTCTAGACCGTTTTGTCTTCATCCTTTTTCTCTGTTTCTTTTGTGTCAGTCTATAGATAAACGTTTTCACATTGTGACATTATCAGGACAATATGATCCACTTAACACCAGGTATTAAATTGGACATGTTGGAATTGTTCAGCCTCGATCACCAACTCGAAGAGGTCCTCAACGATGGGAAATTTTGTGACATTGAGTAGCTCATTTGTGAAGTCTAGTTCCGTGTGCTAACGGTTGCTCATTATTAAAGTGGGAGTGTAACCTAAACCTAGTATTCTACACAAGCTCTGTACTTGATCTGTGGATTGTTTTACGCATGAACGACAGCATACTGTTCATATTATTTAACCAAGTGAAAATTCAGATAACGTCAACTGCTTAACAGTGAATCTGAAGCGAACTTGGAAGCACCTAGTTGCAAACACAGCATGTATTTGAATGTGGGCTCAAGTAAAGACTACTACGTTGTCGATTTTCCTAGAAGTAGACATTTTGCAGTCCTTCATTTTTCTGGCGTTGCGCTTTTCTGATATGCTTATCATAGATGTGCTGTGTCAGACACGCCGAGTTTGCAGTTGTTTCATTCTGTTGACGAGTGAAGCTACGTTGTCATGAGAACAGTGCCAAAAAATGATTTTGTCCCTCACAGTTACCATAGCAGTCGACTCCATAAAAGAAGATTTAGCAAGTGAAAAACCTAAGCTGTTCTGCTTTAGTGTGCTCTGATATTGCCATTTGCGGGCTGAATCTGGCACTTGGGTAACTTGGGCCATTTTCTGGTACGGATGCATTGGATTTTGTGGTGGCATTCAATTGCGTTCATTCAGGTATGGCATTCCATCACCTTTGGAAAGGTTGTTTCCTGTTAGGAAATTTTTGGACACGGCGGAACAAAAGCCGGCAGTATAATATTTATACTTGAACAGGTTTCACCACATCTTTTAATGTTGTCGTTTACTGTAGACCAGTTATGCGTACAAAATTCCGAATCATAATACAAACGAAAAATTTGTTACCAACCAAACGGTTCTTTTTGAATGCACATTGCAGACTTACAATGTATCATTGTAATTGCCTCATGCCGTAGCGTATTCTTGTTTCGAGTTGAGAAGAGACCACGAACAGCCTTTCGAGCCAATCACTTGACTCATCCTCTGATGATCCTTCGCGGTCGACGACGTCAACTCCTTCCGAATGTCCACTTTCTAGCTGTCTGATGCTTGAGTAATCGTTTTGCTAGGAGCTCGAAAGCCCTGGTTCCAAGCGGACGGTCAGTCCTCCCATCCTCGGATGCTTTGCGTCCACATTTGTATTCATAGATTACGTTTGGTTGAGTCAGCTGAGACGTTGTTTTTTGACCAGGGGCCCAGGTATTCGGACCATTCCGTATACGACTGTTAGCTTCGCACCAATGTTTCTGCCTGCAACAGCTAATATTCGATGTTATTCAACTAATCGACACACGTTGTATTCTTTAGACGATGGTTTTAAAGTTATGTTTCTCTTTGGTTGCTTTGTAAGTTAATTTTGTTGTACCTATCTATGGGTGTTTTTTCGCATGACCGTTTTCAAGACAAGTCTGGTCCGATCGTTTGCAAGGCAATGCCGCATCGCCCGTTCAAAAGGAGTGCGCGCCCTTCCTGCTTGTGTTTTCAAGGTTAGGCTGTCAAAGTGCGGATGTTGGTCGGTCCACATATTATTTTGATATGTAGCGTGTTGATCTTGTTTCCGTCTAGAAACGGTTGTCAACGTTTAGTCCCACTTTCTAACAGATAACGCGTGTTTGCTTGTGAACAGTTCATTTTGCCTGGCGGCATTCATCTGTAACCGAAAGAATATCGCCCCGTATGTTTTCTCTAAAACTTCGGACTATCCCGTTCGTGTGTCATTTACTTTTCTGGTTTTGGCCACAAACGAATTCGCTATCACCACAATCTATCGGACTGTTATCTGATCCTATCACGTAATCAAGAGGGGACGGTAGGTCAAATTGCGTGCTTAGTTCCCGTCATTTTTTCTCTCCGGACTGTTATTTTTAATGGTTTAGGTGCCATTGTTAAAGCCGGTCCTGGCAGACGATTTATGCTGATCAGAGACGTTTGTGAGCGTTGTTCGGAACTTTCACTGATTTAGATCGCGCGTGACTTTGATAACAACATAAAGACACCCGGAAGCAAACATATTGTGCATAGTGGTGCTCCGATGTCTGTGTACATCAACCCTCTGAGTCCCAGAAGACGGTCACATTTGAATGTGTTTGCCTCTGTCAGACCGGATGCGTTTATCATCCCGATCATGGTTATCTTTCTGCTATACCATCAACTCTCAGTTCTGCCGTAGCGACACCTGTATTATGGCTGGATGGTACTACTACTTTTTTCTAAATTATTCCTGATCAGTGTTGGAAAATTAAATCTTGGCGTCAGGTTTTCCGATTAATCTTTGCTCCAATCGTGTCTTCAGGTTACGTCATATGTTTGTTAATAACCCTCGCAGCACTATCGGATGCTAACATGTTGTGATAGCTTGCACATCTCGACACTCTTAGTTGGACATTTCGATGGGGCTGCTCATGTCTAACAAGCCAGTGGGTGGAAATCTGACTGGTTCTCAGAGGTGGAGATAAAACATGGTTCGGTCCGTTTTTTCGCAAATTCCTTCAACCCTAATTTGGTGTAGCACAGAATTTTGTACCGGGCCTGGGTGTCCCAGCACTACTCGAACCTTTGTACAACCGCGTAACTCATCCTCTTCTACCCGCATGGTTACAGTCTATATTCACCTCAGTTTTTATTTGTAACAGTTCGTAAGTATAGTGACGGAAGAAAACTACCCTTCTGTTCTCATTCATCTCTGGCTAGGACCACTTTATACAGATGTCGCACCACGTTTTGAGCTAGACACTGAATAATTCATGCTGACACGGTTGTGCGTTGTCATTTACTTTGTCGGCAGATCGGATATGGAGAAAACAATGCTAGACCAGGTAGTCCATGTGGTTCACTGAACTTCTGAACTTCAGTAGCACGACATGTTTACTGTGTTGTGACTTTCCTCGGTAAATTTGAGGTAGGTACATCTGCTCAAGTTCGGTGTACATTGTGGTAAATTTTTAGAGCCTCACGCATTCTGCGCTTTGTAATCCTTTCCCGCCATTTGCAGCGACTCCAACTGAGCATCTGCTAGATAGATCGTTTCAAACTTGTTATTGTGAATTTGGGTTAGTTTACAACGGATTGATTACTGTTCACAGATTCTTGGCTGGCTTCGTAGGTTTTGCACCTTATCATCGGAATTACGTAAGCGCTAGCCTGAAAACATGATTATAACCGTTAGGTTCTTGGGGCTAACTTCTGTGTGCACATTCGTACAACATCGGGAGAATCAAACGCCGATTTTTTTATTTGACATGGGGACATCCGCCTTGTTCGCCGTTGGTGCATAGAGAGCCGGTCAACTGGAGCTGTGCTCACCATTTCACATTTTCTATGATAGAATTTCCCAACTGTTCTTTTGCGCACGACTTGTTTCTTTCAGATCCGGAAGTGCATCCTCAACCGGAAACCTACTGGGGCCATGTGAACCCGATTGGCCCACGTGCGTGTTACGACGAAAGCAAACGACTGGGGGAGACGCTCACCTATGCGTACTATGATAGAGTACGTATGTATTTACACGACTTTGCTCGTTTCCCTCATCACAGATAGATCGCTGCGTTTAGTTGAGGTTCACATTCTCCGGTTTTACGCCATAAAGTGTTTGCTGTTATATGGGCGGAACTTTGACCTAGGTAATAGAAACTGCAACGACTGGAGGTCGAACTCTCTATCACATATTTAGCGATCAGTGACATTACTATTCGGTAATCTGTTATAACCTGGCTTAAAGCAGAATCAAGTTATGAGCAAGATTTATTTAATCCATGACAGTTGTGGTCAAAATGTGTTCTTGTTTGTTAATCTGGGTGAAATCTCCGTCCCACGGTGTTGAGACACTTACTGTTAGCTGCTATATTGAGTTGGACAAAACAGGCACTAACGGTACGAAACGATTTTTTAACAGGCGCCCAACCGATCTAATCTGTTTTGGTCACCTGGGCCGATTATGAAACAATTATCGATGTAAAGTACATGGGTATTTGTAATCTCAAGCCACGCAGATATAATAATATGAACTGCACCTTGCGGATGCGCTACACCTCTCGGCCGTGAACTGTATTCTTGTTAGTGACTTGATTTTGTGTTCTCCTCACAGACTTCTTCACAGACTACCCCGTGGCCACTTTTTGATATTGATAGTTCTAACCCTACGACGGTCGGAATTCCAAGTGATCTAAACGTCTGGTTACACTCAGGCGATGACCTCGATCTGGTAAATGCAAATTGGCT
>LOND01002597.1:37187-48118 GCA_014220965.1 Paragonimus kellicotti
GTCTCCTAAATCCAACTTTGCTAACATGCATACCTTTCGCTACACTGAGTATTAACCGAGTTGTTTTGTGAGGGCTTTCTACTGATGATGGTCATACTCATATTGTTATCTATACTTGTGGTAATTTTTCAACCTCGTTCCTCTTACCTCTTGAGAGATATCCAGGTGGTTTATGGAACACAGCGTATGCTTACAAATTAGGTCTAAACGCTGTGTTCACTGTTTAACTGTACTGTCAGAGGCGATCTTATTTCCACTTGCTAATTGTCACGGTAGTTCTTGCTTCATCTGAGCCACATCGTTATTTGTAGGTCAGGGTCATTTGGTAAAGCTGCAGTACGGTTGACATTCTTTTTGTGTTGGGGTATGTCTAACTCGGAGCACCGTTTGAATCTGTCGAAGCGATATCATCATTGGCTTATTTTATCAGACTTGAATGCATTGGTGGTACCACCCTTAATCTCCAATCACCGTATTTGTCTGGACAACGCTGGTATGTAATTGCGTTTTAAGTGTGTTTGCTTCATGCTTGTGAGTTTTTGGCTGGATTTCGCTTTTCCTCTGTTCCGATTCCATTCCGTTTTATTGTATTCCGTAGTGTTATGGTCCTTACTATTACTGAAGTGTCCAATTTTACACGTTTTTTATCCCATGTTCTATCACGGGCTCTGACCTACGTGATCAATGTAACCTTTCACTGAGTTCTACATCAAGGTGCTCACCTCTTGTAAACAGTCCGGATAACAACTGAAACTAAAGTGGCATCCTCGGGTTTCATTGTTGTGCTTCATTGAGTTCTTGTTAACTCACAGACACCTCGTCATAATCCAATCAACTTTTACTTCTCAAACATGTGCTCACGTGGTCTTCAATCCGACAGACGAATATGATCTACAATTCCTAACTTGTCAGTCACTGTTTTCAGTTCCTTCACAATTTACGTCACTGAGCTGGGATTTTGAACAGTGTGATAACTTTCAGCCGTTGTCCTACTAGCATTTGTTGTATCTTGGAGATTGACAACCACTTTGGGATGTGTTCTACTCTCTGTTGTTACAAATTACTTTGTATCTCGCCAGTATGCGTGTAACATTAACCGCAGGTTATTTGAAGCGCAGTAATCCGCTGACTCGCTATCAGAAACACTGATAGCGTTTTCAGTTGGTAACTACTGCATGTACGCAGTTTACATGGTGAATCCATTGACAAAGTTCAGAGCTGTTTCAGTGTTGGAGCCGGAAGCTGTTGTCATTCACATAAACGATCGAATGTTACTGAGCGATTATCTGCTCGCAGCAGATACCGATGCAGTCAATACCGTTGTCGTTATTGGTTGACTCTGATTTTGGTAGGATGCATCACACCTAATGCTACTACTTTTGTTGCCATGCCTCTGGGAATACGGATTCTCCACTGGGTTTTTTTATTGTTTCTTATTGGCAAAGCGTTTGAATCAAGTAATCTCTGTTTGTGATATTTACTCATAATGTTAATATCGGCACTTTTTGATTAGCTAGACAGTCTGATTAACCATAAACCGTAATGTCTGGAGGACCTAGTTTGAGACAGTTCTTATGATCAGTACTTTTCTCTGCGTCGCACTGTATGAAGGGGCAGTCAATGAGCACCCGGATTGAAAGACGCGACACACCAGGCTAACAATGTTCCGTTGTTGAATCCGTTTTTATCAGTCTCATCTTCTCCAATTTCGAACGAAGATTATTGATGACACCGTTTGCCTTCTTAGATAATTGACGTTTCGGCTGATCTTCACTGGTGGTCGGTTACCTTCTGTCTAGAGTGCAGATATTGTTGTCACCCGTGCAAATTGGACGTACTGTTATCTAGGGTCTCACTATCTGTATGTTATCGAGGTTATCAGATGACTCGTAGACATAGGACTCAATAACACATTTTCACTGAGGTCGCTTCAGGCCTAGCGGTATTAATTCGCTCATCGGTGGTGTTGGTGGATCTTTGCATGAACCGGCGGCTTTGACAGTTAGTCCTGTGAATCATTTTATGGATTCCATACGATACAATTATCCGGGCGGATAACTCCACTCAAATGTGAAACTTCTGCGCTTGCGGCGAGACTTCGCCTTTCAGATGACAGAACACTTATCACGTCTAGTCATGCTGTTTCTGTCGCCGGTCCGAGATTTTTCCCAATTGAGTCTGCTGTGTCTGGATCTATGGCCTACGAGCGCGTAAACGGAACGGAATAACGGTCAATGAAACGGCGGATAACAGCACGACGGATAACGGTAATGAACGACGGAGTATACGCGGTCAGTTAGTCTCTTCCCATCCAACCCATCCACCCGAGGCTACCGCATGAACACAGGGAAAAGACTGGCTTTCAAACAGAGCTTTATGTCGCTCAACAGCGGTGCCGTCTGAAAGGACAGTCACGATGAAAGTGCCAGGCGCCGCAATGCCTGCACGGGGACGGAGGTGACTTCTTGGCGTATGAGCGCAGAGGATGCGAGCCAAGTCCTGCGGGAAGTGAACCAGGGCCGGGATGCCGTGAGAGATTCTGAGTTCGCGTACCATTGCCCGAACCGTGTGTGAATGAGCCGGAACGTACTGCGTGTACGGCACCAGTGCCGCGTTGGACCATTGCAGTGTCGTGTTTGAGGTTGATTAGGCGATGACACTCCGTGGTGAGCATCTGAAGCGTCGTCGTGGGATCTTGCTCGACCTTGTTCAGCAAGCGAGTACGGATGTCTGCGTCTTTCGGAGAGTGGAGACCGCAGACGAACACCAGACATTTGAATTGATCCTCGGTAAGCGAACCAAGCTTGAAACGCTGACACTCGCGATTGACCACACCGGCATAGGTGACGTAGTCGTCGTCGTCGTCTGACTTGGCCAGTTTCAGACACTGGTACCTTGTGTTGAACAAGGAAGACTGATCACCGAAGATGGACCGCAAAGTCTCAACCGTTTCCTCGAAGGAGTTGTCGCGTGGGTTCTTTGGAAGGATGAAGTTGACATACTTCTCGTGCTCAACAGTACCGAGTTTGCGTAGGAGGAGACGGACCTTCCACGGTTCGTCCTGTGTACCGAAATCGACACTGAACAGGTCCTCGTACCGTCTGAACCAGGCATCAAACGTCAAGCCAGCCTGGACATCGTAATGAAACTCGGTGATGCCGCTTGCAACAGCGTCAACTGATTGCTTCCCATCAACCGACGCGGTGGGCCAAGTTTGATGTAGATAAACGATCAGTGAGTGCCTCGATAAGCTTGAGCTGCTGCGAGAAGACGTTTTAAATCAACGGATTCGTCAACCATAATTGAAAATCACCAGACCCGTTCGCCAATATGTTGTAACTTGATCTACGGCCTACGAACGCGTAAGCGGAACAGCATAACTATCACTGAAATGGCGGATAACAGCACGACGGAGTATACGCGTCAGTTAGTCTCTTCCTAGCCAACCCATCCACCCGAGGCTACCGCATGAACACAGGGAAAAGACTGGCCTTCAAACAGAGCTTCTTTATGTCGCTCAGCCGAAGACAACATGGTCACAAACCCGTTCGTATTTATAGGGTTTGCGACTAGCAACAAGCAAGGTCAAAGGGAATGGACCAGACAAAAGTCTAGACAGTACAGTCTAGGCGTGTAGTCGGGATGACAACAACAGTTGTCACGAGGGCTTAGGTCGATCGTGAAGACCGGAGCAGTGCACGACCATGGCAAAGTGAAGGTCACTCACAAGTGAACTTTGTTAGTCTTCTGGTCACAATATTTTCGGGGAACTGGCGCCTTCTACGGCATTCCCCTTACGGTGATTGGTCGTAGCTGATCCAATACATGGGTTATGCGTTTCAACATGACTACAAACAAAACACTCATCTGCATACGACACTGGTCTCAAAGGTCACGGATGCCACAGACGCCAATGCTCAGTTCCTGCATACACCAAAAACCATGTCATGCCACGCTGCACTCCAGTGCTTCTTGTATTTTTCTCGCGGCTACTTCAATGTCAAAATCCATGCTCCTGCCCCACTACTGACTAGTAGTGGTGTGAATAGTATAGTATGATCGCTCTTCCCCGCTACAGTTCTAAGTGTAGTGAAGTGGAGCGATCGCACTATACTACTCACATCACTACTATTCAGTAGTGGGGCAGAGCATGGATTTTGACATTGAAGTAGCCGCGAGAAAAATACAAGAAGCATGGAGTGCAGCGTGGCATGAAATGGTTTTTGGTACATGCAGGAACCGAGCATTGGCGTCTGTGGCATCCGTGACGTTCTGAGGACCAGTGTCGTACGCAGATGAGTGTTTTGTTTGTCATGTTGAAACGCATAACCCATGTGTTCGTTTCCTGATTAAATAACCCTTGCGCCATCTGTGTTCTTGGCTCACAACGCTAAGGATCTTCATCCGTAGTTGACAGACCTCGGGTTTTTTTGATTCGCTCTATCCAGCATGCTGATGTAGGTTTGGTACGGTAATGTTAATCAGTCTATACCCTGACTTGTTCTTTGTCATTAGAGGAACCATTCCGGGCTTCGCCGCACACCTATCATTTTTCAACTCAAATACGGTCTCAGCGTTGTGTGCATCGATTGTATTTATGACCGACTATCGCGTGACGATCGCCAAGTTGAACATCGTGCCCCGTTTGACATTCAAATTCAATCGCAACTTCATCTACTATTCGAACGACCATTGCACATGAGTGAACAACTCTGCCTAACCTCGGACTGATCCATTAAGTCCCGCCCCAAATGTCACTCAAACGGTAATCCTGACTTCCACTGATCTTCTCCTCAATCCGAAACGCCTTCTTGCCTTTTACACACATTGGTGGAGTTCCCGGGTCTGACAACAACAGTAATCTTAAGACAGTTTTTTTCTTCAGAATCGGCGTACATCCCACAGTATCCTGATTTTTCAAACTGTTGATGGCACCCAGTCTGTGCCAGTTTAGCATCGGTGAGAACCACTGATGTATTGCGGTCTGTGATGATGATGAGTGTACGAAATGGTCTGTTAGCGTGCAGTGCACCGGATCCTTAATCAGTTCTACAAGAATATTGCAAGTCATCTATTGTGCAGTATCAGTAAGAGTTTGTGGTATGTTGTTTTCTGTCTGCGCGCACTGATATGGCCAGACGTTAGTCTTTATTGTAGTATCGGCTCACGGCCACAATGTACTTCCCCCGCTCTTTCGGGTTATATCTGTCAACACTATGATTGTTCTCACTTTGACAGCGTTTGTTTGTTGTCTCACTCTAAGCGATGACATTCCGCGCTGTCTTGTTAGAATTTGGCCTTTTCATTCAATCAATAGTAAACCAATTTTGCGGAATGGGCTGATCATTGGAGGTTTTCGTTTATGTAAGAAGCTTTGTACTTTGAGAAAATGAACCAAACTTGCATGCCGGCTTTGTTGTCTCAAAGTTTAAACAACCGGGATTAAAGTTAATATGCTGGAGCCTAGAGAACCTCGCGTGAATAGCCCTGTAATCATCCAGCATAATCACAAATGGTTAAGCTGGCCAACGTATTTCCAATAACGTTGTTGGTAGAACTGGAAAGCGATTAGTAGAAACCCGTTATGTTTTGCATGTAACAGAAGTATTGACTCCATAAAGATGACAACAGCTGCAAAGCTATCTAAGTCGTGTGAAATAGTTGATACAGTTACCGTCATTTGTTTTCACATGGTTTGCTTCTGATAACAACTTTTCCCCAACAAGCACCTTTCTGCGGATATAATATCTACGCGAAGCGATTTTTCGGCGCTTCATCCTGTCATTCAGCGACAATTAATTTGAAAGAGGGGTGGTTTGTGGTTGTTTCATAATACAAGACGTTTTGTGCCGGACTCATTTTGGCGAGTAAAGCACTTGTCCGGATAGCTGCTTACCAAACTACAGAAGATAACACTTATAAATATGGGTCACCGACAAGACTACAAATTCCATTCACGTGTTAGTAACCTGAGTGCTACAAAAGAAGACACAGTTCTTTATGGTCTTCTAACGCTGAATAGCTCTCTCGCACGTTATAGATTTTCCGAATTTTTGAGGCATATTTCATGATCAATCAGTAAGTAGTAGGGGCATTTGATCATATCTACAAGTTGAACAGCGCTCACGGGTGAACTGCGGAGTTTACAATTTTCTAAGTTATAATAGCTCCGGTATAGATGACAGCGCGCTCTCGTACTCTCGCGCAGATAGTTGTTTTAATGTACACTGGGTGTTCAACTGGGGTTTCTTTTGATCATCTATCTGTCGTATAGAGCCACGCTGGATATCTAGCTGTAGTGTGTAGCACATCGGTGTCCGCATGCTCAGACCGATATCACTTTAGCGCTCTCAGGTTTTCATACCATCATGCTTTTCAGGCGCGCTACTATATACACATTTAGGAGTCGCTTAAGGCAAATCTGAGATAGTATAGAGTGATTCCCTCTGGCAGGTGGTCCGCGATCTGCGTGACTTGTCTCTCATCTAAGCTCTGGTGCCTATTAGCTCTCGCCTCTCGCGCTCGTCGTGTCGGCTCAGGTCCTCTGCGCTCGTGGTTTGCGCTCACTCGTGAGTAGATAAGAAGATGTTTACTTGCTCACTCTGCTCCATCCCTTACGACCTCTCTGAATTGCACGATTTAAACCTGGGTAGCATAAATTGCGGCGCGTGTGTAAGAGATAATAGATATACATTCGCATCTGAGTTCCCTAATCTGTAATCAACATGAATATCTCTTAATAGAGATATATGCGCACGCTCCTGGATTATCTTCATCTCTCGTATGATCTGATTTATATCCGCGCACGAGTGAAACCTCTCGCAGCTGAATCTCATAACGCGTTTCCTTCGCAGACGAGAACATTTTCATAGGATTTGCAGGAAGTTTACGGACTAGAGAAAGATGAGAAAGTGTGTCTGCATTTGAATTTGTATTGAGTGGTTTAGGAAAAAAGAGTCAAGTCGGAAGATTGTTTCAGTTTCAGAGGATCAACAATGGAAATACTGAAGCAGAAAATGTCCAAAGATGATAAGAGGAATAAAACCAAACTACTGTCTGTCAAGCACACATCAACCGCACTTCATTGTACAGCGACTAACAGCTAACTGACGTTAACAATGAAAAATCGAGAGTATCTTATTTATACCGCGCTGACTCTGATGGGTAGGATATCTGACCGCTCGGTTTGATGTAGAAATATATGCGTCAAGGTTGGGTTGAAATTCAACTACCGGTGACACATCTGCGACAGACTCTGATAAGTCACTGAAGATTGAGCATACCTCGACGCTAAAACAATGTTCTGTGCGAGTGAAACGTCTCACTTGATGTTGTAGCTTCAAGGAATTACTTTTGAGGTGATTACCTTCGTCAGGCCCAAGTATTCTTTTCTGACGGATGTTGAGGTTGATACAAAAGTCAAGTATCCACTGGTAGGCCGATAGCGTGTTGAGAACCGCCGTAATTCCTCTATTTGATCTTCAAAGCTCACACAATGGGAGCACACAAGTGGACGCATAGAAAGTTCGTTGAGCAAACTTTCTTCGGCCTCAGCTATAGTGGTCATTGAAAAAAAAACAATCGAGATGTCTTTATCATCATTCAGACCAATTCTCCTACTGGGCATACCTCACATTGTACTTACCACTTCAGTTGCACAAGTAGAATGAAACGGACTTTGAGAAAAGTAGTAGATCCCCGTGCAGTTTTCTCCACATCTATCACAACAGCGTACAGCTACATCAATTAATGCGTTAACCTGATATGTCAATCGGAAAGCAGTTGTTGGTCATCGGTCGTTGACTCTATTTCGATTATGTTTTTACGTATGAGCTCGAATTGACCTTATGTCCTTTCTGAAGTGTATTGAGTCTTTACAGATTGTGCGTTAATAACCACACTCGTGCGGTTTGAAACTGTTTCCGACAGTCTTGAGTTTACCATTGTTTTGAGTACTATTCTGTTATTACACTGATTGACATCTTGTTAGTCATGAAAGTCAAGTTTCTGCTCGAAAATGGTGTGCAAACTGTTATTTCGAATTGCTTATCCTCATTCCACGTTATCTAAACTATAACTATAACTATGTTCATATTACCAGGTTCCCGGTATACCTCAGTTATATGGTCCAGCTGAAAATCTGAGCATTTGGCAGAAATAAGACTTTCGTCAGAAATGGAAGACGGTTTGGCAGACAGTCTGTTCTCGTTTGTTCTTTATCGGGCTTACTGCATGAAATTTTACATAATCATGTTCAGAAATAAAGAAAAACCAACTTCAATTGAATTGGCTGTTTGGAGTTGTCAAATAATTAACGGAGAACTATGGTAACCGTAAGGCTCGGACACATTTTTTCCGGGCTTAACCCACTTCCGAGGTGTTTCGTGATAGTCAGAATATGAACTTTCGGTTGATGACTGGATAAGCGTCAAGTGAGTTGGAAAGCTACTTCCGGTGTGCCTTGGTAGCCCAAGTTCACGAGGTGCATCAGAATTGCGCTCGAAGTGGACTTCAGTTCGTTTTTAAACAGCCATGCAGAAAGGTGTCCATGTATTGCCTGAGGACACCTGATTATGTGGCCGACTTGATCGGCTCCGCAGAATCGCACGAAAGAGCAAACACAGAAGGTCATATATTTCGGCAGCGTACCTTCAAGTTGTACGCAGACGGTCGAGCTGGATCTAAACGAGATTAGCATTTTGTCACATTGTAAGTCTTTTCAACTGCGCTACTTAATCTACTAGTCATTGGTTCAGTCAACATCTTGCTTTTCTAGTTTGACGTCATGTAAACTAACTTCTCTTTCGACAGGAGTTTGACTGTCGACGCTGTCAGTCCCATATGTCTATCGATGAAGTTTACGGGATAGGCGCCCTCCTCGGTGTCCACTGTAAAAATGTCACGTCTGCTTCGGTCGTGTCGTCCTCACATATCTGCGTTGGTCTATGCGCCAAACAACGAACGAGGCCTTTTTACTTTGTGAGAAAGATGTGACTAAAACCTGAGTACATTAGCCGCTTTAGGTCCTTTTCTTTTAAGTACCTCTCTGAACTGAACCATCTACACAGTGATACAGTATCACATCCAAGAAAGATATTCGTCCGTAGTACTCTTTCTCAAGTGTAAAGTTGAGGTCAGAATGTTTGTGTTCACAACGAAGTAAGCAACGAGGAGGTTAGGAAGCGGGTGTTTGGCACTGATTGTCAAACGAGTTCTTTGTTCAGTCGCTACATTTGCACAGACTTAGATGGTTAGGTCATGTACTAAGGATGCCAGCTAGTCGTTGTACACACTGATTCCCTCTGGCAGGTGGTCCGCGATCTGCGTGACTTGTCTCTCATCTAAGCTCTGGTGCCTATTAGCTCTCGCCTCTCGCGCTCGTCGTGTCGGCTCAGGTCCTCTGCGCTCGTGGTTTGCGCTCACTCGTGAGTAGATAAGAAGATGTTTACTTGCTCACTCTGCTCCATCCCTTACGACCTCTCTGAATTGCACGATTTAAACCTGGGTAGCATAAATTGCGGCGCGTGTGTAAGAGATAATAGATATACATTCGCATCTGAGTTCCCTAATCTGTAATCAACATGAATATCTCTTAATAGAGATATATGCGCACGCTCCTGGATTATCTTCATCTCTCGTATGATCTGATTTATATCCGCGCACGAGTGAAACCTCTCGCAGCTGAATCCAATAACGTTTGTTTGGTAGAACTGAAAGCGATAGTAAGAAACCCATATGTTTTGCATGTAACAGAAGTATTGACTCCATAAAGATGACAACAGCTGCAAAGCTATCTAAGTCGTGTGAAATAGTTGATACAGTTACCGTCATTTGTTTTCACATGGTTTGCTGTTTGATAAACAACTTCCCCAACCAAGCACCTTTTGCGGATATAATATCTACTGGAGCGATTTCCGGCGCTTCATCCCTGTCATTCAGCCGACAGTTAATTTGGAGAAGGGGATGGTTTTGTGGTTGTTTCATAATACAAGACGTTTTGTGCCGGAATCATTTTGGCGAGTAAAGCACTTGTCCGGATAGCTGCTTACCAAACTACAGAAGATAACACTTATAAATATGGGTCACCGACAAGACTACAAATTCCATTCACGTGTTAGTAACCTGAGTGCTACAAAAGAAGACACAGTGACTGTCCTGTCAACTCCAGTCAGTCCACTTGCGTAAGTCTTTTCTTCAAGGCGGAATCACAGAATTCAGTAAATTTTTTGAGCAATATTTTGATCAATAGTAAGTAGTAGGGGATTTAGATTATTACACGTTGAACAGCGCTTACGGGTGACTGCAGTTTACACATTTTCCTAAAGTTTTCAATCAACCTCCTTCGAAAAGGCGTACTGTAAAATGGCAGTAAGTGTTTTTAATTCACTGGTTGTTCACTGAGTTTCTTTTTGGTCTTTTCATTGTTCATCGATAGAAGCCAGGAATCACCGATTGTATGAGCATCTTCACCAAGCGTCTCAACACCGAAATAACCAGGTCTTTAACCATCATGCTTCCAGCGCGCTACTATATACACATTTAGGAGTCGCTTAAAGGCCAAATCATTGAGTGTTAGCGTCATCTAAATGGTAACTTTCTGTCGGCAGCGAGCTCCTGTTGCATTTGTTTTAGTCATCAGGTCATGGTTTTACTTGTTTGGCTGTATGGCTACAATTCACTGTAATGATCTGTTCGTTGGTATCTTTGCAAGCGATCGGCTGTTGGAAGTTCTCTCTTCATATGCCTTCCACTGACCCGTCAGCTTCACCGCAAACCTTGCACATATTTTCTGGATCATTTTTCCTCTCGACCAGTCGACTAATTTTCATTCTTCCAGAGTCATTTTATTTCGCGACCTCACCACACTTGCCAGTTCACATACGCCTTCGCAGACGAGAACATTTTCATAGGATTTGCAGGAAGTTTACGGA
>LOND01002599.1:9226-24194 GCA_014220965.1 Paragonimus kellicotti
CTCAAGCTGACCAAGCGAGACTCTGACGAACTTGTCACCTATGCTGGCATCGTGAACGGTGAATGCGGGCGGTTCAATCTATCCTCTCTCACAGAGGATAAGTTCAAGTGCCTCATCTTTATCTGCGGCCTCCAGTCTCCAAATGATGCTGACCTCCGCACACGCCTGCTCAATCGGATCCAACAAGACGAGTCAGTTACCCTTCAGGACCTCACTACTGAAGGCCATCGACTGCTCAACTTGAAACATGACTCTGCCTTGGTCCAGAATCCTGCTCAGTCCTCAACTGCTGTCAACACAGTCGCATGTCCAAGGCAACAGCAACAAACCTCCCCAACGAACCGCCCAGTGAACCCTGCCTCCAAGAAGACGCCGCCCTCTCCTTGTTGGCATTGCGGCGCATGGCACTACACGCGTTACTGCCCCTTCAAGCAACACCGCTGTCAACGTTGCAAAAAGGTGGGCCACAAGGACGGCTACTGTCAGTCACGCACGTCGGGCAGTCAACGCGCAACCAACAAGCGGCCACGCCCACCTCGATCCAAACCAATCGCCAGGTCCAGCAGCAGCTTACTTGCTTCCTTCAAAGTCGACGTCGCCTCACGCAGGAAGTTCGTGTCCGTACTGATCAACGGGCACCCAGCTCGTCTCCAGCTCGACACTGCGTCCGACATCACGATCATTTCCAACCGACTGTGGAAGTCAATCGGCCGCCCACCAGTCCAGCTGACATCCCATTCCGCCACCAGCGCCTGTGGTGGTAAAGTGCAATTAACTGGGCAGTTGCACTGTCGTGTCAGCTTCAAGAACAAGCCCATCGATGGAGTCTGTTACTCTCACTGACTCAAATCCCAGCCTGCTTGGTCTCGACTGGCTGGAACAACTCGGCCTGGCTGAACTACCGATCACTGACATTTGCAATCGCTTGCAGTCCACCTCAACGAAGCCAACACGCATGGCGGATGAACTCATCCAACGCTTCAAGTCGGTGTTCGACGACAGTCTCGGCTGCTGCACCCGTGCCCAAGCGGTTTTACACCTCAAACCTGCGGCCCAACCTGTTTTTCGCCCAAAACGGCCCGTACCGTATGCTGCTTTACCTCTTGTCGACCAGGAACTCAAACGTCTTGAGGATCTGGGAGTGTTGACCCCTGTCACCTACTCATCCTGGGCAGCCCCCATCGTTGTCGTGAAGAAGGCCAATGGATCAGTCCGTATCTGCGCTGATTTCTCTACCGGGCTCAATGCTGCTTTGGAAGCTAACTGCCATCCACTGCCCGTCCCTGAAGACCTGTTCACGATACTTAACGGTGGAACGTGCTTCGCCAAGCTCGATCTGGCCGATGCATACCTGCAGGTCGAAGTCGCCCCACAATCCCGTGGTCTGCTGACGATCAACACACATCGCGGTCTGTACCAGTACACCAGACTGCCATTCGGTGTCAAGACCGCCCCAGCCATTTTCCAGCAGATCATGGATGCGATGCTATCCGGCCTGCCTGGCACGGCTGCCTACCTGGACGACATCATCATTTCTGGGCGCACACGTGACGACCTACGAGAACGAATCTGGGCTTTCCTTACTTGTTGGGGGGATCTAAGTTGCGAGAGTTGGGTTCCGATATTTGTGCTCTGGTTTTCGTGCAGTTTGGCAATATCGTTGCGTTCGTTCGTGATAGAGATACTGCTCGTGGTCTTTGTGTTGTTCTTGTCTTTCTCTATCAGGGGGTCGTAACAGAACCAATGATGTATTGCTGTAGATGATGATGATTTCGGCGGTTTGCGCGATCGGAACGGACGGGCCACAGTTTGACCATCACATCGAATCTGCCTTAAAACCACACTGTCCGTGCCGCCGATTCTTACCGGAATACCTTGAGACGACTTCCTTGGCCATGGGTTTGAACTTACTTGTCAGTGCTGTCTACTCATTGTCCGTAAACTTTCATTTGCTGTACATGTATGTATTTCATGGAATGCCCTTCCAGCGGATTTCGTTACTATTGATGTTGTGGATACTTTCAACTACCGGCCAGGTAGACTTATGCTCACCTGGTCTGAACCATTTGATCGACCTGCGATGGGCCGCGCCAGTTAGTGTTTTGCCGAATGGTTTCTCTTCAATCTACCTATATAATGCAATCCAGGATGCATGCTTACTTTGCGGTCGCAGACTTGTAAATTATTATTTACTATGTCATGCCCATAACCACATCTGAAATGCGACTCCTGTATATTCTTTCACTTAGGCTCTTCTCGACGTTAGTCGCTCGTTTATATCCTGTCCACGGATTTTCATTGTACGACACTAGTTCGGGACACCCTGATTCCACCCCTTATGCCATGAGATCCAAAATGGAACGAACGCAGACACACTCAAAACCTGTCTACCTTTCTCCGCCTGCCAGTGAAATCCTGTTGGAGGACATCCACCTTGTATGTCCGGAGCATCAAACAGGCTGTTAGGTCTGTAGTTAGCATCTTACTTACAAAAATGCAAGAACACTTGACCCACTGACTTTGGTCTGTAAAGTTTGTAATGCATATGAAACACACTATCCTACAATATTGTATGAGTCCGTCCCTTCCGAAGCTAAGTCCTTGAGGGTTACCACGAAAATATTCAACTCTATCACCACTGCTAGCTTGTCTACCTCACCTGCGATGTTACAAGATTCTGAGACTCCCTTTTCAGTTGTTCCTAAGTAGTCTAATCCTAATGCTCGGAGAGATTTCGTTGCGGAAGGCATAAAATCACCGAATTTCCCAAGGGCATCAACTTCGCTGCTCCTGAAACGCCAAGTTCCGCCGCTCGATAGGGTTCTCTATTTATTCGGGGTCCTCCGGAATGCATTGCCAGCTGCTTGAAGCTCCGCGACTAATACGACAGCTCGGTTGTTTGTTTGCAAGGTGTAGGCGCCTTGATGTTGTATGTTTGAATATAGACGTAGCTATTTTTAGTAGTTAGGTCCCCTTCCCCTCCCCTTCTTTTTTCTTCTCTTCCTATATAGGGTTTTTTTCCTTCGTGGTTGTGTGGCAGTTAAGCATCAGTGTGAACCACTGATGTATTGCTATGATGATGATGAGTACGATAGCGAACTCCGGAAAGGTCTTCAGACTAAACTGAACATCTAGACATGTGCGTCGAATTCTATCATGTTAACTGAAAACCTTTACATGTACAGTTAAACTCCGGTTAGCGAGGGTTGTGGTTTCGAAAGCTAGTTTTATGGAAAGTAGTCCTTCATCATCACATAAAACTGCCGCACACCTTTGGGACACAGATGCACCCTGTGATATCTTGGGCGGAATGCTTGAGGCCCAAGCTCGTCAGCAAAGAATCTGCGACTACTGATTGGTCTCGTAGTGTTATCAATCGAGATGTTACGATATATTATATATATATATATATATATATATATATATATATATATATATATATATATATATATATATATATATATATATATATATATATATATATATATATATCATTATACTTCGATTCTATGGTCCGGCGTAGTTTGCTGGTGATTCAGCACCGCATGTATATTCCATGTCCCGATGTACAATGTATTTCGTCCAAGGGTATGTTTCACAGTAACATGCGGAACTTCAGATTGAATCTCCGGCTCAATAATTTGATCTGTGAGACAAAAGAAAATATGTTCTTTTTGGGAAATCCCACTAAGAGCCTCCGATTCAAAAGCCTGACCTGCGAGATTAAAGGACTCTTCCCGGAACCGATGACCCAGAAGTCTGACTCAATTGGCAGTAAGGGACTAAACTAGCCCAAGAGCACAGAACAAGTTGACGACCCATCCCGATTACCGTTGTGCGCAGTAAATATATTCAAAGCTACACTAAACTTCTGAGAATTTGTGTGGGTTTGTCGACCGTACACGATAACAAGCCGACGGTCACGGCCAGTGTTTTTGCTTGAGGGTACTTTTCCAACTCCTCATTTTCTACGCGAGAGACTGCAGTGTCGTAACTATATATATTATATATTAATATATATTATATATATACTATATATATATATCCAGCACCTGACGGCCGGACCGTCGATCGACATTGATGTCGCTGACTTGGGTGAGAAAAGACCTTCATACCAAGACAAGCTCCGAGAAGCTGGTGTTCGGTAAGCATTCTACTACGTCGGTCGTCCGGCAAAAAGCGCTCGGAAGCATAGCGTCTGTTTTGCAGTCACCTACTGCATCAATGCTTTGATGATAAGCGAACCCTTACGGCATCAGTCCTCGAATAGCTGTCCATGCGCCTGCGAGGTGCCCTAGACTAGTGTGTCACATTTTTGAGTGTTTAGGATCTAATTGTTTGTCATACCGATGACATCGAGGATCAGCTCTATGATCATGGGCCTACCGTGCTCCACCTGACAATGGTGAGTTAACTACTTTTTGTCCCGAGTTGGGCACGACTCAGTAGCCTTGGCCGGGAGTCCTCGGACCCTACGGCATTGGTTCAGTCAATGAGAACGGTGATCGTCTGCTCCACCTGTGTGCTACTCACGAGCTGGCTATCACGAACACCCGATTCCAGCTGGATGCGAGCGACATCACGACGTGGACTCACCCACGAGGATGTCACCATCACTTGTTTGACAACGTGACCGTGAGACTGCCCGACATTTGTGAAGTACGTATCACGCGAGAGATGCACGAAGCTAAATGTAGCACGGATCAAAAGTTGGTCAAGACCACTTTTTAAATTCATGTCTGCAGGCTTGTTCATTGTAGATCATCTGGGCAAGGGCGTCAGTTGGATGTTAGACGATTGGAAAACTCAGACGAGGATAAATTTTCAACATGCAGTTGCTATCCATCTGAAAGGCGCTTCTGTATCGACTAAATCCGATGGCATATGGCAATACCTCATGGGACAGTTCTCGACAGCAACCTTCGGGACAATCGGTATTTATCACCAGAAACGACCGGACTGGTTCGACGACAGTAATGCAGTTATCTGTAGCTTGATACGACAGAAGAGTACAGCGTTTACTGTTTCCACAGTGGATCCGGACAATGGAGACAGAAGATTCACATACCGGAGTGTTCGCCGACAACTTTTCGAACAGCTTCCTTGAATCAAGGACAACGAGTGGACAAACCAAGGTGAGTTGGTGCAGAGATACGCCGACTTCCGACAGCACAAGGAGTTCTACGGTTCGCATAGGGCAATCTTCTGCCCATCCGTCCAATCTGCTAAGATACTGATTGACATGAATTCTGGCTTTTCATGCACTCAAGCGGGGAACGTGGAAATCTGGCGCAGGCAGTTTGGCAGCCTACTTCACTGTTCACCTACCATTGGTTGGGAGATAATGAACAGTCTGCTAGAATATGTCAAATTTTAACTTGCTCTCTTTCCATATTTGGCAGAGATGCAGAGAGCTATTGGACAACTGTCAAACGAAAAGACTGCAAGTGTAGGTAGATTGCCAAAGGAAATTCTGAGGAATGTCAGGTCGGTTTTAGAATTTGCTTTGCTCCAGTTGGTTTGCTCCTTCTGCTAGCAGGAGTTAGTTCCTTAAGAGTTTAAAGATATCCTGATCATACCTTCGTTTAAAGGCAAGGGTAGCAACCAATGCACAGGTGGTTATCGCGGCATCAATCTGCTGGGCTGCGCTGTAAAGGTTCTATCAAGAATTCTGCTGGACCGACTCAATGCGGAGGCTTTGGAGGCCAGTACCTCTGAAGAACGGTGTGGATTTCGGGTGAGTTGCAGTACATAGTGTTTGTTGCTCGACGGATACAGAAGAATTGCTGTGAATGCAACCAGCCGATGTATGTCCTGTTTTTGGATTAGACCAAGGTGTTCGATTCTGTGAGCCGTGTCCAGGTCAGTTCGTCAGTTGCATTGGACTGCTCCGTCTGGACATGACCGCGAAAGTATGATCACGTGGATCGATTTCCGATTATTTTAACGTTGTCACTAGCGTGAGGCAGGGTTGTGTCCTGGCTCACATTCTGTTTAATGTATATTTGACTGAAATGCTAACAGTTGCTCTCCAGAACCCCGAGGACGGCTGGCCGCTTGCTGAATATTGGATGTTTCAACAACCCAAGCCGGTTATGTACTTCAACTGTAGACATGTTTTTGTTTTCAGGTGATAGTTTGTTATTTGCATATTGTGAAGACGAACTTCAGAGACTGGCCACAGTTTTCGCGACCATGACATCCAAGTGTGGATTGGATATCAACACAGGTAAGACATTTTCTTTCTTCCGGCCTTCTCCGAGTGGAGATATTGTGTCAACACTTGGAGTCCGCATTATTGAAGACGTCTAGGATAGCTGCGCAGACTTACGCTACTTGGGTAGTAATTTGTCGACCGATCTGCCCATGCGCCACGAATTCGTGTGGGGAAGGTTAGCGCTACTTTCGGACGTCTTGAAAGACGTGTTTGGAAGAACCACAGCCTGAAGCCGAGCACTAAGCTCTTTGTCTACCGCTCAATGGTGCTGTCTATACTGCTGTACGGCAGTGAAACATGGACGTTGTATCAGCGGAACGTGCGCTATCTGAGCCGCTTTCATTTGCAATGTCTAAGACGCATCTTGGGTATTCGGTGGTCGGACATGGTTCCGAACACTGAGGTACTGCGGCGAGCGGACATGAACGGGATGGAAGCCATGCTGATGCTTAGTCAGCTTTGTTGCTTGGTTCGAGTCTGTAGAATGGGAAACGACTGAAATTTGAAGCAGTAGCTTTACGGGAAAGTGGAAGCGGACTTCTGGTAATCAGAAGTTGAGATTCCGGGATATTATAAAAGTCTTTGGCACCGTAATATATCGGTTTTAAATCCTGTGATGATTTGAATTTTATCCGGACCATATGAACGTATCCGATCTGGACGGACGTCCGAATGTTCAGTGCACAACAGTTATGCGACCGTAAATTCAAGCACTCGGTACGCAAAATAATCATTGGTGTCATAGGTCGTCGTGATATCACTATTTGATGCTACGACGGATGCAACCGCGAGTGCGCTGGCCGTTTCAGGTTAGTAAGTCATCAACACACTAATGATACAGTACCCCGTCGGCGGATCGACAACGAGTACGTTAGGCTCAAGTAGGTTGTGTCAGTTATATCTCCTTCGCTCGTGTCATCCAACGATTGTGGTCAATTGGCATATCACCCGCTCTGCTTTTCAGAAATCTCTTTCTCTCTACCTTTTCTTTTCTTCAGCTCAGCTGATACGTGCATGTTTCGTGTTTTTCAGTCCAACGGCGAATTGTTTTTCCTCCTTATCCCTACAGTGCTGTAATATGTACTCCTGTGTTGAAATTCTGGCCTTATACTTCTAGTATTTCTCTTCGCAGTTTAAAGCTCACTATTGTAGTCTCTGTTTTCTTTCCTGAGAGATAGGGGTTCCATTTTCGTCGTAGCCTACTAACTAACTAGCCAACATTGACTAGTTGGACACAGAGGCTCCACTCACGTGCCTTGTGGTCTTATTCCTTCGGGTACGTCGAGTGTGAGTGGAACCGAATGTGGTGTAGCGTAAGGCGGTTAAGGTGAGTGTTATAAGCAGGTGTCCTTTGGCTTCGGTCATTGTGATAGGCCAATCCGAATTAGATGCCGCCAACCATGTGTGTGTAACCATGGCTTCCACTCACATGACAAGTCATACTCACGGTCGCTGCTACTTAATTCTACCTTGAAAAGTTTCGATTATTCACATTTCAAACCTTTCCTATAGCACAGTTTATGTGTTGAGGTTCTATTAGAGCGATCTTTTTCATCTGCATAAAAAGCAATCCGGTTAGCAGGCGGTAAAAACATCGTTGTTATAGTGTAATCACGTCGCTAAACGCATTGGTCCGCCATCTCTGTTCGTCAGTTTCCCGTCAAAGTGCACTCTGATGGTTACAAAATTACGATGGCATTCCATTCTGGATGAATGTTTTACCAACTTAGAAATCGAAAACCTCTTGTCTGGGCGCATTATTGAGCTATCTAACTCCCCTTGGCCTGCCCAGCTTACGAACGACACTACCGTAGGGTGGTTATCTAATACAGCCAAAGTGTTAACCGTTCCATGCTTTCAGTTACATACTTCCGAAAATTGATGAAATGTTTGCGAAGCTCTTCAATCTACGTTGTATTCATCGTAAGAGGCTTGATTACTAATCAAAGGCAGTCACTGTATTCGAAGCCTGTGGTAATCTCTTTCACTCTGTCTGTCTCTTCCACTCTATCTGACTAATGATGTGTCGCGTTTTCAAAAAAGTTGTCAACTGGATCCTCCCGGACGTTGCCATCAAATAAACGCCATTTATCAGTGGAAAGAGGAACTTATGAGTTCTTTGAAGTCGTGAAAAAACGGTGCCACTGTTTGCTTGGTTCGCATTTTCAAGGCCCGCCAGAGCTTCCCGTAGATAATCGTGATGCCGGTGTCCGTGTCTGACTGAAGGTACGTCAAATGAGCATTAATATGAACGGACACACACTCCCGGCACTCTCGACTTGAAAAGTGACCAGGAGACTGTTCGATGCGCCACTTTAACTAGACTCGGCTGATTTCTTGAACTTGAGGACCAGTGTACGCCTGTTTGTCCTTTGTGGCTGACGGAAGCCGTCATTGTTTCCGACTATATGGCACCTCTGATAACAGTGCTACCGAATTGGGCAGAATTTGTGGAAATGCACCACAAACTTACTACAATAACAACAAACAGGATGGAGACTTCTTGGCGTAGGCGGGATGGCGTTTGGCGAGCCGCGTAGAAGATTGTAACTGGAAGCAGGAAACGGTATGTACTGATAGGGGTGCTCATCTGGGATGCTGGATCCTGGCTAAATCGTCCTTGAGGTTGATCAACCTATCGCGTTCGTCCACGACATGTTTCAACCTCCTGTTTGGTTCCTACTCGATTTTAGTCAGCAGCCTGGCGCAAAGGTCAGCATGGCTTCCTGACTGCAAACTAATGCTAGTCATTGGATCTAGCCTTCTTTGAGGGAACCCAGCTTGAATTGCCCGCGCTCATGGCTGACGAAACCAGCATAGGTTACGAGGTCGTCTGCATCTCGTTTAGCAAGTTAGAAACGTTTGCACCGTGAGTTGAACAGGAATAAAATATACCCGAAGATCGTTAAATACTGGGCCCTATTCGCGAAACTCAGGGTTCACGGCTTAGCGGCCACGATATAGTCTTAGCGATCGTGTTTCGCTGGACCCAGCGCACACCACTGGTGTATTGCCGTTTTTCATGTTGATTGTAAAGTCTTCTGGATGTTCGTTTGAGGTAGGGGTGAATATTCGTTGGCCTACAAGCAATCTATTCACCTAAAAAGAGTTGTCACGTTTTTACATTGGATTGTACTGATTGTATCCTTACCAACTGTCCGTGAAGCCACCTTAAGTAAGAGCTTCCTTGGTCGCATTAACCTGCTTATCTCTTGATGTGTTTTTATTATGAACAGCACTGTTAGAAACAACTTGCGTTTGCCGACATCAGCTGTGGTCGCATTTCTGTGGAATGAGTTCTTTACCTGAAGACGTTGTTGATTTGACTTGCAAGGCGGAAAAGTGGTATGCTGGCGTTCTCATGTCGTTTTATTTTACAGCTTGAAAACCTCTTTTCTCAAACGTACACCAGATTATGATGGCGCCGTTGAATATTACACAAAAGCTGCTTTATTATGTCGAAATTCAAAACGGCTGGATGCTTCAGTTGAACTGTACCAAAAAGTACGTCCGAATTCGCAAATTGTGTTAATTATTTGTAGATTGCAGAACTACATTTCAAACTTGGCTCATATTTTTACTGCGCAAAAAATTACGAAACGGCGGCCTTAATATACAAAGATCTCCAACAATACGAACAAATGGCTAATCTCATTACCAAGGCTGGTGATCTTTTGCGTAAGGCAGGGAGTCCTGATAGTGCAGGCTATGTCTATGAGCGGGCTGCTAAGTACGTATTTCATGGGGTTTGTTTACATAACTCGTTAATAGTTATCTCCCCTTGTTATCTTCTAACGTACCGAGAAGTGACCTGGTTTTACAACTGGCAAACATTGTAGAACACTGACCGGTAGTGTTGCGGTGTTGCTTAGACGATCTCAGCCTACCGATGCGTAGTTAGAGATTTGGTTGATCTGAGCTGAACGTCACGCAGTTGCTCACGACATTTGTATTCTCATAGACCTTTCTGTCGGTCCCTTTCGAAACAAAGGTCGATCTCAGCTTAGTTCGCTAAACATACTGATTTATTGCGCTGTTTTTTTTGTGGTCGTTCTGCTGGTGTTCCTTACGTTAAACGCACGCTAGCAGTCCAGCAACATCCTTGGTTTAGGCCTAGGTTTCTTCATGAAGCCAGAGGTCTGAGTGGGAGAGAAGGTACGCGTCAACTGCATACACGAAATAATAACCAAATGGATAAGGTATTGTGTGCTTACAGACAAAATGGTTTCTTGATGTGGTAGTCAAGAACTGCGCACTGTATCGATCCAGAAGGTTATGCTAACTAGGGCTATGGTCCTTCCAACTGCAACCATGACAGAGACCAAAGCAGTGTAGTCAGACGCAAAGCAGTTGCGTTCATAGGGTTGTATGCTACACTACTGACCGTGTAAGGATGCTTAAGTGACGAGGCTCGATCCTATGAACATACCATAGAACTATTCTTTTTTTTTAGTTCGCGACACTGTTCGTCGATTCAGGAAGAGGAGGATTAGAAGAGGCACCCCCACACGAAGAGCACTCCGATTGCTCAACAATTGACCGGGACCACTGCGTATTAACCCAATACGGTCGAAAAACATCTGGCATCATCCAAAAGCCTGATGTAGCTTCAAATACATCCACTGCGCGCAGCAGTGCTCAGAATCAGACGTCAATGTCTTATTCACTGCGCCCTCGGGCTAGGCAAGCCCCTCACTGCCAAGTGAGTCAGACTTTTGAGTCATTGGCTCCGGGTGAGGTACATCGAGGAAACCCGGTGTCCTTTTTTTATAGTAGGTCGGACTTTTGAGCCAAAGGCTAAGGGTGGGGATCCTTCAGGTCAACCCCCTTCCGCGGTATAAAGGACAGAGAAATATCAGACGTTTCTCTTCCTTTTTCTCTACCTTCCCTGTGCCCTTGGGTGGTAACTGTTTTCGAAAGCCAAAATAACTAGTAAACATTGATGCCTTCAATATGCGCACTTCGATAAGTTCATCAATAACCTGCTATGACGAGTACTGTCACATCTGGGGCTTGATGTATGGTGTGTGCTGGAGATGCGAGTTTACTGTTCTAGTGTCGTTATTCACTTGAGCTCATCTGTAGATATCTGTTTATGCAAGCGCTTTCTCGCGTAGGTCTTTGATGACGCCGAAGCTGAATCTCGTGGTCAAGCTGGAGTGGGAATCGCACTGAGTTCCAGAGCAGAGCAATGTTTGCTCGATTGGATCCCAGTGAACAGTCGCTTGTGCGCTGTCAGACTCAATACATCGGTAAAAGTCTGTCGACGCAAATCAGAGGGACCTATATTCATTATATCGACGTGCGCTTCGGAGGTGCGTTCTACGATGCCCTCAACGACCTTCTGAAGCAGACTAACCACTATGACATTATCATGCTAGCGGGCGATTTGAATACTTGACTTGGTCGTAATTCCACAAAAGGGAAGTGGCTGTGGGGTATGTTTGGTGTCCGGGCACAACGCACTGACAATGGCGACAGACTGCTGCAGCTGTGCGCATCCCATGGTCTCTATATTTCGAGCACCGCATTTCAACACAGGAAGAAGCACTGTGTTACATGGAGACCTCTGTGCTTCTCAGCCGTGGACACAACTCGGATCATATAGCAGTCAGTTACAGGTGGCGCCACTCTGTTAAGGACTGTCGTGCCTTTTGGAGCAACCACCTGGACTCGGACCATGCTGTTGTGCGTGCCCGTTTTGTTTTGTCATTTGTCCAGAGGACATACGCTCGTAAATGCGAGATAATCAACTAAAAGTCGAACAAACAGAATGTAAGGAACGCTTACCAGCAAACATTAGTGAACAGATTGCCCAGTTCCCGTCAAGTGAGGAGATCCTAACGAACACTGGGAACAAATCGCCGCAGCTATGAAAGCATGCTGTGAAGAGGTATGTTCCGAAGGAGCTGTTCAGTTGCGACAGAACTGGATTTCCGTCACGTCGATAAACCTCATGAACAAGCGTCGCTCGATCCCACCTGGTTCTGAATATGACGACGACCGTCGAGAACTTAAACGCAAGCTTGCGCAAAGACCGTGAGCACTACTTGGTCGAACAGTCGAAAGAGATGGAAAGAGCAGAAGGCTTTTTTCCCTGATCCGTGGTTGTACTGGTCGTCGAGTTGGTGTAAGTGAGACCATATGTGAAAAAGATGGTTCACTTATCACCAATCAATCGCGTCGACTTGACAGGTGGGCTGAACATTTCGAAGATCAGTTCAGTTGGCCTCAACCAGACCATGTGGACGACGGGACCCGAATGGTCAGTTATTGCGTTCCAGACGGCCCTCCGTCGGAAGCAGAAGTGGTCCTAGAGCTCAGGTTATTGAAGCGTAATAAGGCTCCTGGACCAGACCTCTCCCTCTCTTTTCAAGGATGGCGGGAAGGTTGATATCAGAACTGACTAAACTCCTCCAGACGATTTGGGAGACTGAAGAGGTACCTCGTGATTGGTGCTTATCAACAGTAATTCCCGTTTCCAAAATGGAGCTCGAAGTAATAATATTGTCTGTGTAATAAAGTTTGTATGACAACCACAGTGACATCAGTCTAGTGTCCATTGCATCTAAGTTACTCACTGGTCTCATTTTACGTCGGCTCACTAAGCCCAGAGAAAGTCAGATACGTGAAGAACAGGCAGGATTCCGATCCGGTCGAGGGTGCGTTGACCACATTTTACCTTGCGACGGATCTTGGAACATCGGCACTCTTATAGACAGCCGACGGTCGTGGTCTTTTTGGACCTGAAAGCTGCTTTCGATTCAGTTGCTCGTAACGTTCTCTGGAACTGTCTTCTTCGCAAGGGAGTACCAGGGAAATACGTGAATCTGTTGAGATCACTGTATGCTCACTCTGCAAGCAGGGTGAGGGTTTATGGACAGCTGTCTCGGGCATTCATCACTTCTAGTGGTGTTCGTCAAGGGTGTCCGATTTCCCCTTTCCTGTTCAATTTTGTCATGGACGACATTCTGGAGGGTGCGCCTTGAGGAGTCCAGTGGACTTGGTGTTGAGCTTCTTCCTGGAGCTAGGTTGACCGATCTGGAGTACGCGGACGACATTGTCTTACTTAGCCCCTCTGCCGAAGACATGCAGACCATGCTGAACGGAGCAATGTGGTCGGGTTGGTTTGTATAGCTTCAACGTCCGCACTCTCCGACAAGTCTCTGATCCTGTTTTTATTATTGTTAGTAGGCCGCTGAAGACTGTCGACTATTTCACCTACCTGGTTAGCGTCATCTTATCAGCTCGTTGTATTGATGATGATGTGTCCACGAGAATAGCGAAGGCACATAGTCCATTTGCCGATTTAAAGTAGAGTTTACATTGCATTTGTGTCTCCATTTTTGCTCTGTGTCACAGACCTAACCCATTCGTGCGAAGGGTGCTTACAAGCTATCGGTATTCGATAACCGTTTGCTCTGCTTGTATCCAGTGGGCAACACGACTGTTCGTCAGCGCTTGTTTGGGAAATATGTAAGTTCGCTACGGATAACTGAGAAAGTAAAAGTGCACAATCTTCAGTGGTTGGGTCAGTTACTCCCTACGGCGACCGAGTGTCTGCTGCATTGCACATTGTTCACTGTGGCTGCCGATGGTTCGAATAAACCGTAAGGTGGCCAAGCGATGACGCGGTTAGGGGATATGAAAGCCTCAACCGTTCCGTTGAAAAACGTTGGTTGATGCCCTTTGCCTTGTTGGGGAGTTCGCGGACATCCACACCACCGATTGGGAAACACTCTGTGACATGGCATTGTGTTGCCGTGACTGGCGAGCCTGTATCCGCAAACTTTTCGACTGTTCTGTTTCGTGGAACTCAATTGTTTTCGTCTGTTTATTGTCTTTCGTTTTTCCCTTGCCGTACATCCGCACTGATTCGTTATTCAACAACTTCGTGGACTATTGTCAGGATTAAAGGGAACCCGAACCGTTGTATCCGCAGGTACAGTCGTAGTTACCAATGATGATGACGGTGGGATATTCCGTTATAATTATGAATTGTTGCTGATCTCCTGAACTGAATACTAACGATTTCCTGACGGACCGAGTTTTCCGGATCCAGGAATGTTTATTTACGGAATCCATCAGTTGTGCCGACGATACTTTCTTCGAACAGTTTTTCTGTCTGGCTGCCGAACTTCGTTAATCTTTCACAGTCCAATTAGTCTCTCTTGGGGGCTTCGATGTGAATTGATCTGTGATTTCCCGTCGTTTCAATGGATCGGTCTCACTTTTTGATGTGGAACATTTCTATATTTCGTCATAATATTGTCTGTTCTATTTTTAATTCGTTTTTCAACGAATTATTCGTTCCTCACACTTCCAGTTGAACTTCAACATTTGATCACAGCCTTCGCATTCAGGTAGAATTTCCAGCCAGCCTCTTCCGAATGAAGCACTAGACTCAAGTTTCGCTCTTGTTGGGGCTCGCCAATAGTGCACATTCTTTCCACGACCGGCATTAGAACTCCGACCTTTTTTGTGAGGCAGTTCTGTTGACCACTGCGCCACTGTTCCCACATTAGACACGATCGTAGTATCATATCTGAACGATCAACCACTTTCGCTTTTGAACAATGCTCCAACTGCCCAATCGTCTAGATTGGAGACAGTTATTGTTCTGTTAACTCTGGTCAATAACCTAGCGATTAGGACTTCGCAGACAGACCGAAGTCTCCGATCTCATTAAACCTGGTAGGCGGTGTTTTAGATTACTGATGTGCTATTGCAAAAATGAAACTCGAGTCTAGT
>LOND01002599.1:24689-40642 GCA_014220965.1 Paragonimus kellicotti
GTTCGTCAAGGGTGTCCGATTTCCTCCTTTCTGTTCAATTTTGTCGTCGAAGACATTCTGGAGGATGCGCTTGAGGGTCCAGTGAACTTGGTATTGAGCTTCTTCCTGATGTTTGGTTGACCGATCTGGAGTATGCAGACGACAATGTCTTACTTAGCCCTTCTGCCGAAAACATGCAGACCATGCTGAACAAAGATAGTATGGAATGCGCTTCGCACCTTCAAAGTGCAAAGTGTTACTTCAAGACTGGGGCATTTCCACTCCTACTTTCTTTATTGCAGGTAATCCGCTTGAGACTGTGGACAGTTTCACATACTTGGGTAGCACTATCTCGTCAGCTTGTAATATTGCTGATGAGATATCAACGAGGATAGCAAAGGCACGAGTTGCCTTTGCCAACCTGCGTCATCTGTGGCGTCGAAAAGACGTTCGATTGTCGCCGAATGGAAGAGTATGTAATGCTTGTGCACGTTCTATTCTGCTCTATGGTTCGTAAACGTGGCCTGTTTGCAAAGATGTCAACAAGGGCTTTGATTCACAAGCTTGTTGTATTTGACCATCGCTCTCTCCTCCCAATTAGCCCACATCGAGTGAAGTGATTGCTCGAGCAACACGGGCAATCGCTAGCATGTATTCCGGAACGCTCGAGATGCGCGATCTGTTGGTCAACTACTCACGTTGCACAGCCTGCGATGGTTAGGTCACGTACTCCGTATGTCATCTGATCGTTTGCCGTACCGGGCATTATATACTGAGACCACCAGCAGTTGGTTAAACCGCGTGGCAGGTCAGACAACATGGTCACGATATCTGAACGATCAACCACTTTCGCTTTTGAACAATGCTCCAACTGCCCAATCGTCTAGATTGGAGACAGTTATTGTCTGTTAACTCCAGTCGATAACCTCGCGATTAGGACTTCCTAGACAGGTCGAAATCTCCGATCTCATTAAACCTGCTAGGCGATATTTTAGATTACTGATGTGCTATTGCAAGAATGAAACTCGAGTCTAGTATTTCTTTTCGAAGGAGGCTGGCTGGGATGTGTACCTGAATGCGAAGACTGCGAGTAAATGTGACTGTTGTCCAACTTGAACGTAACTATATCCCCAACTATCAGTCAGTAATCTATAACGTTCTTGTTTCAGGGCCTTAGAAAAGTCACTTCCAATTCGTGCAGCCGAATTTTACGAATCCGCGGCTGATGCTTGTCAGGTGAGCACTTTAATCATATATCTCGTGCTTGCACTCGTCCAAATAGCCACGATATTCTGCTTTGGTTTCCTAATGTGAACACACATACTACTGTTCATTCTGTGAAAATAAGGTAAGCGTTGAACTCGTCATTTGTTGTCCTCAAAACTGTGGTCCATAGCGTTTACTTCTCGATATAGGTTCGCTTCAAACGTGACTTTAATAACATTCTCTGCTTTTTCCATACTGTTTTTGAAATTGCTTCAACGAGAATAAGGCGTCTCGTTCTGTGCATCAATGTTGCTTAGAAAGTCCTCCAGCCTTGTGGAGGGGGTTGATTGTGTGACCTGGTGATTGCTGCCGATTTCAAGTCGGATGGATATTGGATAAGCACAACAACCGGGGTGACACATATTTCCCGTTTAACCATCAGAGATTCTTCGACATCGCTAATGATTCCGACGTTGTATCGTTTCTGAGCCGAGTGTGGCTATCTCGATCACAAGTGGCGAGTATCCAGCGGCTGTGGTAGCTTGGTGGCCCATTCTTATTCACCGTCTCGTTGTCCTACTAACCCACTTTTTAAGTCAAACAACGTCATGCTGTTAGACTGTTCTACTTTTTCCTTCAACAGCATTAAGGAGGCTACGATAAACAAAATCCGCTGTCGTTTTTCCGTCACACTCTGAATCAATCATTTATTGTGTACTGACCACTTATGTGGACGATGAACAAAATTCGGCAGCCAATCTTGTTTGCTGAGTGATATCTAATCGTCGCTTTATGAAAAGATGAACACTATTAACGCGAAAACTAAATACCTGTGATGAAGAACTAAAGAAATCATTAATTCTCAAATTTTAATTTGATAGTGCGCGACTAACAGAGTCGGTGGCTGGAGACGTTAGGTGAGATGGCGGCTAATCGAGCTCAGTGGCGTGAATGTTGTTGTTTGGCCGAGTTGTCTGTGAAGTGAGTGCACTTAATGACGCGGGGCAGTGAAAGCCGTAAGGAAGCTGTCTTGCTGATGACGCCTTACTTTCACTTACAGCTCGGTTGTTTGTTTGCAAGGTGTAGGCACCTTGATGTTGAATGTTTGAATATAGACGTAGCTATTTTTAGTAATTAGGTTATTTGCCCTTTCCTTTTTCTCTTCTCCTCCTATATAGTGTTTGCTTTTTTCTTCATGGTTATGTGGCAGTAAAGCATCAGTGTAAACCACTGATGACGATGATGATGATGGTGTAGCGCACTGGCAAGACGAGTAAATACAGATCTGTATTTGATTTGCACTTGGTTGCCTCCTAAGTAGTTTAACCACCGTCTGATAGAACATTTCAGAAAGAGGATATTGTTGTCTTTTTTATCTCAGCTACAGACGATCTTCCAGATTCTGATACTGAGGAGTCCTGCAATATCTATTGCGACCTCCTGAATCAAATTTAACAGTCGAAGACCATCGAAGATCCTCTTACTCCGGAGAACATCTCATTAATTTGCTGTCCGAGTCCCATGTGTGAGCAAGACGACTGGTTCATTTCAGATGTCAGTACTTTTGATTTGATGGTTAAGAGGCTTCAGCCGTGAGCCCTTTCGTGCATAACAACCACGTTAGCGAACCTCTGCAATCGACCTGTTGACAGTTGCTGATTCAGCTGACATTTTTGGCATTCCGGTTTGCCCTTGATTATCTCGATCTTTTCCGTTGAGTTACCTCATTTTGTCTTAAATGTAATCATAGCACAACGGTTTGTATGCTGCGGTTGTCTGTCATTTTGCTTATTCCTTGCAACTTTTTAGGTGGAGGACAAATATCACGAAGCTTCCGATCACTTCAACAGTGCTGCCCGTATCTGGGTGCGTCTTCATCGTTTTGAAAAGGCCGAAAAAGCGCTCCGTTCTTATGTGGACTGTGTTCAACTGGGAAATCCAGATTCTACTGCGGCCACTATTGGTGGCTTTTCTGACAGTTCTGCGGTGCCCAAACTATGCGCACGAGCTGTTGTCATCCTCGTTCTCATAAAACTTCACCTTGGGGATGAGGTTGCCGCCGAGAAGGTCTATTCTGAAGCTGTGGCGTATGTTGCATTGTTTTTGACCGCCTCTTGTCAGTTGGCTTAAATAAGTTGTTTTACGCGAGAGCAATCCAGGGCCAGCTAAGCTGTTCGTATTTTTGTCGTCGATTGTTTGTGACCGCACAGCGGATAGAATTGTTCATTAGTGTTATGTAGGTTTTATACAGATAAGACATTAGAAGAAGCACCTTTTGTTTTCAATTTTTCTCGGTGAAACCGGTGCTCATTTGATTTACTATACGTTTCAAGAGTTTTTGTAAATAGCTGCACAACATCCAGTAGGTGGAATTGGAACTCGTACCTCGTGATTCGCAGCGTATACGAATCGAGCCTAGCCCCTATCCCTCTACTGGCGTTAATGGCGTAGCTGTTATGCATTTCCCCCTCAGAAAAATCAAGCTATCGTACCTAATCATACTAGAGCGATATCTCTAATTTGTTTTCTGTATTTGCAGTCCAACTTCCACCCATCCGTTCCAGTAAACGGCCAGATTAGGGGAGATGGTGCTTTTACAAAGGCCTAACTAGGTTCTACTGGATTCCGAATTGTTGTATCAAAATGTAGTGTTCATAAAGCAGTGGCACTTTGATCGCGATTCGATCGCATTCGAAACTCCATGTACTTCTTTGCTTTTTTGTTCAAAATTCTCCCCATCCATTCCACTTTCGATTCCATCCTTTCGTATCTCTGTCATCGGTTCCACAAGCTTACAACGACGTTCATGACATTCGCGTTATCGACTAAAGCTCTTGTTCACTCGGCCATCGGTTGTGTGAGCGTAGCTTCAAGTGCATATTGTTCTGATCAAATGATCTTTGTGTTTAGGCTCAGTAATGCTTGTCGATCCTACGTTCCGAACACAGTTAATTTTTCCGTGTTTGGTGTTATTTTAATAAGTCACAGGACTGCCACTCGGTATTGACAGTCCTGAGGCTTCATAGTTAAACTATGAAGGTGTACGGCACCGTTGGATGTTATTCATTTTGCCTTCAAATTCCGCAGAGGTCTTGTGCAGGTCGTGAGTCATGTCTAACCTAACGATAACTGCTCTGGCTGAATAACACTGAACTGCAGGCGTAGTCGCTGGGAACAGACCAAGCCTTGGTTCCGGTTCCTGTTCGCATCATTATCTTGTAGATTTAGACACTCAATTTTCTTGAACTGGTTGTTGATTGTTATTCGTTTGCGATCGCTGAGTATGAACAGCGCAATTCACAATGTATACATGATCCATGAAATGAGTGTTCAAATATCATTGCCAATCTATACCCGTTGGCTCGTGTGCTCACATTTCAAATGGGCAGAACTCTTTTCACCAGTGTACTTCATGTGTGTTGCAGGATGTTGATATTCAATATGGGGGTTCGTGCACAACGAAAGTAATTTGCCTAAATCGTTGCGGCTGTTTTACTGTAAAGTTTCTAGGAGCAGCATTTACCCATCGCTTTAAAAGGTAGTAAACGCCGCACTCTTCGTTTAGCGTGATACTGTCGTATTTTTTTTTTGTGTTCATAAACATTTTCAAGTTTTCCACTTCCAGATCACTAGCAGCATTACAGTTGGACCAACTCGGGCTTTTCCATGTGACTGGGTTTTCTGAACTCTGTCGAACCCTACTGCTCTAGCATCCGCGAATTCTTATACTAAATTTCGATATTTCTTGTCTCGTTGGCCGATTGTCCAGCGATACCTTGACGATAAAATTAAGCCCTCATTAGAGCTCAAGTGTGCTCACCCTTGTTCTTGATCGGTCGTCCAAACGCCTTATTTGACCTGCAGACCTTTTCTTGCTATCGATCAACGATTTGTTTACCGATAGTCGGTCCTTTTGATGATTTCCAGTTGTACGTCACTCGCATGTACTGGTAGGTTTCTTTAAAATGCTACTACCTGCTAAAATTCCTGTGTTGCAATAGTTACACATTTTTGTGTTACATTGAATGAATTAAGTACAATTCCTCTCATTCAGAAAATGGTGCTTCCTAGAAACCGACGAAAATCATTCGGTTAAGCAGCTTATTTCTGCTTATGAAGAACGTGATCCAGAGGCTTTTGCTTTGGCCATAAAAGCCTCCTGTTTTCGGCTTCTTGATTTGGATGTAAGTTTGTGCACGTTCTTTTGTGCAGTATTATCCCTTCATACGTGTGTAATTTTATGCAACTGTTTTGCTGCCAGTTACACTAATTTATCAATTTTATCGCCCCCCATTTGTGCTTGCACGGATACTACTTATTAGTCAACGGTCAGTTCATAGATTTCCATTCGGTTGTTGGATTCCAATTAGCAGTGTTCAAGGAAGCATCCTTACGTTCCGTTTCACTGTGGCTATGAGGCTTAGTGTACTCGAGTGGAAGACTTGTCGCCGTTACTGTCGGTCGATACTCGCCTTTAGTGAAGTCCCCACCTCAGCCACAAGAATGCTAGATGTATAACCTTCAAATGTAGCAATCCTCCTGCGAATCCTACTGCCAGTTTCCGGAGTTCATTATTCGCTTGCGTTGAGCACCACAATCTTTCTCGAGTTATTTCTTGAGGTTGTGAACAGTATCATTAGCAGCTATGATTTCGGATTCGTCACTGTCACGTAGGTTTTCTTGGTCTGTTGACAGTAAGTGTAAAAGAGCATCAACAACTTGTTTTCCTGAACTCAACCGGCTTTTATGGTAAATTCGTAAGTAAGCAATCTGGCGTACCAAGGGCTGATACTAAGTGGCTTGTTACCCTCACTTCCGTTGCTCAAGCGGGTAGTTAGTGCAACGTTATTGGTGTAAAATGTATGCTAAAGAGATATACGCTATTTCTCTGACGAACAAACATAAAATGGGCTTCTTTGTACGTGTTGAATATTTGTTTTTAGTGCCGAAGAGTGTTCTCGAAACAGGCGCATTAGTTTTCTTCGTCCATGCTGAATTTCCGATAGAACTGCTCCGAACCCAACGTCAGAAGCATCGTTTGCACGTCTCATCAAAAATGGACACTTTAAAATCAAAGGCAATTATTTGGTTGATTCAAGAAATGCATTGCGTTCAACGTCAATCCAGTGGTAAAAGTGTTTGTCTTTGTCAAATGGTTCAACGATTCTGCCACGGATGGAAAATTTAGAAGTGGTTTAGGTTGTAGTAGTAGCGTAGCACAAGAATTCGTTTGTGTTGATGTAATGTGGATGGTTGAAGACCATTAATAATGGCCCCAGTGTGCATGACATTTACGTAGACATCTGTCGAGTACGACAAGTCTTGGGGGAAATCGTTCCCGTTCTAATGAACACTTTCTAGTGCTTAACCGTGTATCGAAACGATGGAGACAGTTCAGGCCAGCGTGGGAGTTATCTTCGTGCCCTTTCCTAATGTTCCGAATACACCATTATCCACTTAATCGATACAGTCGTGAAATCCAGACGGAGCATACGTCATAAATCTCGCCAGGCTGATCGTGCTGAACACATGCCCTTTAGTAGCACTTCTTATTCAGAATATCTTTCGGAAGTAAAGAAAGTTGATGCATGCGTTGTGTGAGAAAAACACTTGTAATGTCCAATTTCCATAAAAAATTTACCCCCAGAAAGCTTAACGAGCAGTTTATCCGCACTGGACGGTACAAATTTGTCAAAATTATTTGGTCGTTCGGTGTTCGTATCTTCGTACGTAATCAAATACCTGTCTTTTTTAAAACCGTAACCAAGTGGTATACCCAGTTAGGACAGGAGATAAGTTCTTTAATGTAGTTGTAAAGCGCCTTACAGCCGAGAGTCATCGGTCATGACTAACACAGGTGGTGACTGTGCCTCCGCCTTTAAACCAATCGGACGGTTGGTGTTGACAATTCTTCCAGTGTAATTAGCTAATGACTTGGGAAAATTCATTTGCAACACAGACACATCAGTAAAAGATAAATCCAATGAAAGTTACGTTTTTAAGTGAAGCTACAACATTGTGCTTAAGCAAAGGTTTCCTGTTACTTTCCCAAATGTACAGAGCGACTAAAATGTGCTCGGAGTTGTCCCTGGTACGTTTAAAAAAAATGTACTCTTTTCATATGTATTGGTCCCTGTCTGGTTTTTGGGTTGTTAAGTATACAGGTAGGCATTTGAGAGGACGTTCATAAAGTGAGTGTCTAGCTCCTTGTTAGGAGGTAGTCCAGCATCTAAAGATAAGAAGTGGTCAAATTGAACATCAGGGAATGGATATCATGGTTTTCTTACAGAAATTGAAATCGAAAAATAAGCGCAATCGTCGGAATGAAGTAAACGAACGTATTCAGGGATATCGAAAGTGGCACTCCCTCTGGAAAAACGTAGTCATGATCTACTAGCGCATAAACCGATTACATACAACAAACATTTGCGAAATGTTCAATTTCAGAGCAGCCACCGTATTTCGCATTTTTTGCATACTATTCCGGTTTGTTCAACCAGTAAGTGGATGAGCGACGGCTGCCACACACCGAAAGATGCAAAATGCACAGTCCGCTTGAACTTCTGAATTCGTCATACCGGCCGCACGAACCTGAACAATATTACAAGACCGGAGTTGTTCCTTGGTTTCTCCTTGTTTCCAAAACAGTTTGGTTGCATTTCTTGCCAACGTACGCTCACGTGTTTTGCAGCGGTCCATTCCGGTAATGGACTGTTTTCTGAGCATAGCTTTCTCAGGTTTCTTAGCAGGAATTTTAGAATGTTCATACGGCCAGACTAATCGCATTAGTTCCAGGATGAATCCTTCCAACGGTTTGAGATTTCCCCGAAGTATCCTGAAAGATTTAAACCCAAAAGTATGTGTATGCTTAATGTAGCATCCAAGTGTTTGCCAACGGTAGCAAGTGCCTTTTACAACATTTTTATTGTCATGAATGGAAGTCGAAGTGTCGTTGATCATTCGCACCCAAGTGTCCAATTTAGCTATCTCACTCAAGGCCAAACTGTGATTGAGCAACTGTAATAGCTCCAACTGTCAACAAAAATACTTTCCCCCAAAGCCCATTAGTCTGAAACAGAAGAAATCGTCGCTTTTTCGCCATTGGCCATGAGGTCATTATGGCCCATGACGCCAATTAGTGTTTCGTGAATCACTTGTGTATTTCACACGACTAGTGAATTATACATATTGGTCACGGCGGCCAAAAATAGAGCCAACTAGAATTTATTGGCTCTGAAGGCCAGCTACTCACATCAACGAAATGACGTGTACATGTGCCACATATAAGGTTCGTGCCAGAACGTGTTCGGTCACATTGAACTATGGGGTCGTAAATGTCCAGTGATTGTTGAATAAAGCACGCACATATAGCACTTCTCAGTAGTCGTGGGTCTCCATCTGTCAATGAAACTGTCAACCAGGCAGATGAAACACAAACTTAATAAGCCCAAATGGTTACGCTGTGGCCAGAACGCCTCGAGAACTAGTTCAGTCGGTCTGTTTCTTCTTTGTTACTGTTGGAAGCTTTCAGTATCACGCCGTCGTCGATGACTCTATGACCATATATCAAAGTTAAGGTTAGAGATGACATTTCAGATGTCAGACGCCGCAGGGCAGCTTGTCCGTGATCTCCAGCTGGCTTTCCTCAAAAAAGATGACGAAGAGTTAATGAAAACTTCGACTGACTCTTTTCAACTAGATAGAAAATTGAGTTTGTTTCTGCGTGTTAAGGCCACTCGGTAGTACTTTCTCCGTTTTAAGAAGAGAGTCAGTTGGATCTTGTGAAAATCATGGAGCAATTGGTTTGTACCTAGTGTGACGCCCATCCCACCTCACTGATGACTCGGGAGGCACACACTGGAGCAAAATAGGCTGGGTTTCATCCCGGACGAGCATGTATAGATCAAGTGTTCATTAATCGTTAGATTCTAAGGCCGTGTCATGCGCACAGTCGACGAACAACAATTGTTTTTCATCAGTAGAAGGGCGTTCGACCCAGTGGGTCGGCCTACAGCTTTAGAGTGGCTCGAATGCAGTGTGCTGAACAAGCCTCTTCAGATACTCTGCGTTCCGGTCCTATAATCTAGTACATTTTAGGGTCTACGATGAACTCTCTCGAAGCTTCACGAAAAATAGCTCTGCATTTCAAGGCCGTTTTAGTTCAGTTCTCTCACAGAAAACAAGAGAAAATTGCTTACAGTACTCATAGTGTAGCGAAAAGGCGTCCAATAAAGCACAATTTTTATTGTCCAACTCGCTGGTTGCCATGCCACACGTGCGCTCGCGTTTATGAATCGGAATTCCGGTCCACAACACACCCCCGGTTTCCGCTCACACGTCGTGTGCACTTCTGCCCGGTTTGTGTGTGACCGACGCCTTCTGTCGGGGGTTTTCCGCCTGCCATTCCTCGTCCGTTGGTCCGATCTCGTTGAGCGATGGCTCGTCCGGTCGCTCTGTTGTCCGCAATCTATCCACTGTGTGCTGACTGTATTTCACGACCGTGTCGAGATATTCCACCGAGTGTTGGAATAATCGTGCCTCCGATCTGGTCATCCATCCCATTTTGCCTGCCATGTCTCGTCCGTTGGTCCGATCTCGTTGAGCGATGGCTCGTCCGGTCGCCCGTGTTGTCCGCGATCCGATCGCTGTGGGCTTTTGGACGTGCCTCGCCGCCGCGTTGAGGTATTCCGCCGAGAGTTGGAATACTCGCACCTCCGGTTTGGTAATCCACTACAGTAGGATGCCGATGTCGACCTCCTATCCGGTAGAAGACTCATCATCATCGTAGACAGCAACACATTGATTCACATTGACACTTAGTTGCTGCACAACCATGAAGAAAAAAGCAAATCCTAGCTGAGAAAAAGACGAAAGGGACCTATGGCATCCGTACCTGTTGTTTTCCACACGACCCCTTTCTACGCGTGTCCGGCGCCGTCACACCCTGGCCCCAAACGATCCAATCGTGTTACTCACACGATCGATTGGGTGACTGCTTGTCTTATCTGTCTCATCGTTAATATGATTCATTCTCTCGTGTTCGATAAAGCTACGCGCTATTGCCGTCACGTGTTTTCATTCTACTCTGGGCTGACTACACGTCAGAGTTCGCAGTTCAACATGATTATAACGGGACCTGATTGCTAGAAATAATGCATCGAACGGTTTGTTACCAACATCAGAAGGACCAGGTCTTTTTGGTCATGAATAGGAGGTCGGGGATTCAGATAATTTCACATCAAGCATTACCCACACTTGATCGCAGCCTTCGCATTCAGATAAGCCTTTCGGCTAGCCCACTTCGAAAGGAAGCACTAGACTCGAGTTTCGCTCTTATTAGAGCTCATCAGTAGTGCATATTTCCCTGACCGGAGTTTGCACTCTGACCCTCGTGCTTGTGAGACTAGCGTGTTAACCACAACGCCAGCAACCTCACAATAGGCATGACCGAATGATCAAATCCGAACGCTCAACCACAACCTTGTATGAATAGTGTTCAGCTTGCCCGATCATTTCGAAAGGAGAATGAACAGAATCGCCCTGTTCAAACTAATCCATATTTCAGTTAAGTTGAATTCACTGTCTTCAATGAACCAACTGAACATGAGTGAAATCTCTAATAGAAGTTCGGGGATTTAGACTATTTCACTTTGAAAATAACCACATTTATATTCAACCAGTCAGCACCAAGTTGCCTATATCTTACATACAACCAACCGAGCTAAAGCGATCGGTGTCATCAGCGGGACAGTCTCCTTATGCCTGTCACTATCCCGCATCACCACGTGCACCTACTCCACAGACATCGACAGCATTCACGCCACTGTGCCGGATTAGCCGACCTCATCCAAGGACCCCAGCCACCTACTCCATCAGTCGCGAGGGCATCAACCTGAGAGAAAAACTTGACCTATAACGTCCCACACTTCGGCGTACGGCCTCATTTCTGAACGTCAGGCTATCATCTCTCCATCCCGCACTTTACGCTAGTCGACTGAGGCCTCGACAGAATGCATCATGTGGTAGACGATTTGCTGGCATCCTTAACACATCCTTAACTCTATCTGGCATCGTTTGGACTCCAATCGATAAATTAGGAAGAGCGAACTGACATGAAACTTCGTACCAGTTTCTTCATGTTTTTGTCTTAAGTCATACGCTACCATCCGTGAACTGACTTTAACATTTTTACCGGTTTTCTGCTCTTAAAAGCCGAATATCCGTGTTTATTGTATCTTCCGAAGCATATAAAGTGTAATGGCAAAAATTTGCATTCGGATACATCGATATTCTTCCTTTTGTAGTACGTTCGATTGATGAAAGAAATAAAGGTCGTGCCTTCTCGTGAATCAAAAACAGAGAAACTACAATCTGAGGTTCATTCGGATGCATCCCCGAGTTTATTCGGACACAGATCACCATCGAAAAATGACTCCGCGCAGGTTTCGTCAGCATACGTTCCAGCCAATGAAGCGTTTGGAGATGAGGAGGACGAAATACAAGAAGATATTTGCTGACCTGTTTACTTACGCTATTCCACGATGCCCTCTGGAAACTCGACACACTCCATATTGCTGTCCGTGCTACATTTCCCACTTTGCTTCATCCTCTGTTAAAACTATCTTTCATCATCAAACTTGTTATTTACGACCATGATTATTCTTTTCTCTGTCAATTTCAAAAGCGTCACGACTCCAACATGTCCTTAAGGATGACGGCCCATTTACACCCTCTTAATCAGATGTTCGAACATGTCTCAAGCTTTTGTGCAATCATGTTGTGTGTTTAACCATTGCAAACGATACGAGGTATTGCGATTTTTGCAAATGAATTTTTTTCTTTCACCCGCATTGATCGTAACATTGTAACTGTATAAAGCCAACCGTGAAACTGCGTGGACTACACAGACCAGTCTGATCATTGAAAGTAGCTCCACTCCTCTTGCCACACGATACTAACTAAGGTAACTGTTTAAAGCCTCGATCTTTTTGACTGACAGAGTTCGATGGGCCGTCGCATACGCGAATTGAGGACTGTAATTCGGTCAAACGACCAAACGACGGTCATTTACTGAATGTTTGATCTCTTATGACAATAATTGACATCGATCTTGATCGTCGTTGCAAGTTGGTCACTAATTGATTGTCTTTTCAATGCTACATTTACGTTAGATGGGTCCATCTTGTTATCGCTTCACACTAAACGCATTTAAGTTTGCCTGTCTGTCCAGCGAGAGAGCTTAACTTCTATGCAAGTCATCGACAACATTAGTAGGTGGTCTATTCTAAAGCGTATAATCCAATACGTCCACTCGGACACAATGAAGATACCACATCATGTCTACGTGAAACAAGCCATGTGCGCAATGATGGATGATCAATTGGTCATAACACTTCACATGAAATATCTCCCGTTATATGATTGCAAGCGTACTGTTGGAGTATCGCCCAATTAAACTCCTCTGTTCTGCGACAGATGTGAAATAATCCTTTCTTCACTAATTCGCATTTTCTGATACACGTGAATGCGAAGCGTACCTCCAAATGCATTAGTTAAGTATGCGCTAGAATTCAACAACCGATGACGCAGTGTCGACTGACTCTGGTGAGTTCTTCCAGATTTAGCATATTCGGACACTAAAAGTGTTCTCTGCTAGCCAAACGGCTCACTCGATATTGCAGCTTGAGTGAGTTACTCTGGGGATGGGTATTTTCGCCAGACAAGCATATTTGTTATGGGATGTTGGGGTTGATGTAGGACCTTATATTCTAACATCGAGCCTTCTCACATCGGCAAACAGAAGTACACGCTCATCGAGGGGTACTTTCATGGAACAGACCAGCCGGGCATACAGTGTGATCTAACTACAACCGGTGGTTAGTTCTATGCTTCACCAGATAACTCGCGTGAAATAATGATCTATGCCAAACTGTTGCATCAGGCTGTGTTGGTTGAACGTCTGACACGAACGGGATGATTAAATCATATACGCAGTTGCGCAAAGGCAATGCTTTTTTTTGTGAATATACTCCGAAGTGGGTTAGTTTTGATTCTTCAGCATACACCTCTCCGACTGTTTTGATGAAATGATGTGGATAGATGGTGTCTCCCAAGTAGATGGTTTCTATTGTGGATTGTTTGAGTGGTTCATTACTAATAATTGGTTGCCACGTTTTCATATTTGGTTAACCACTTTCATTGTCTCGATCAGCCGTAGCACTGCAAAGCGGTTGATAGCGACTAGTCTGTCGTTAATCATACTGTGACGTTAGCAGACAAATACGCCACTCACATGGAGTGGTGTCCCCCTTGGATCACATCCAGATTACCTAACGCCAAAATGGACTTGCAATGATCTGCCGCTGACTTCAAAATTGTTTCTACCGATCTGGAGCTGCATCCGATCGATTACTTCTGGGTTCCTCAGTTTTTCCCTCGTCTGTCACGACCGTCATCGGTCTGTCGCGTGAGAACGGGCCTGTCCGCCCTGTGGACGACGAGCAAACCCTAGGCCGATCTCAGCAGATCGCCCAGGTACCCATGGTCAGACGGCCAGTTTTCCAGGTGTCCTGCCGTTCGGGCACGGGCTCAACGCGTACGTGTTAGCCTGTACCCCCGTCAACCTGGCAACACAGTACAGGTAAGCTGGCTGTGTTAACTCCCTGTGACGGATCTGTCCTCTCACTCCGTAAGAGTCAACTTGTCCATGTATCCGTCAATCTGCCTACGAGCACATTTGTTGCGCGACCATGTTCGCTGTTGAAACGTAGACAACCCTCTTGGGACATCTTAAATTGATATCGAGACATCTTAAAATGGAAAAGGTATAGATGGAAAACGGACGACAACCTCACATATTGAGAAAGTCAGCTACTGGCTTTCCTATCTGTTCTTGACAGTCAGATCAAGGATATGCTTTCTCAGTATAATGTTTCCGTACACACCGCCTACCTCACAGAGTCGTGGCTATCAGTGCATGATATTCACTTGTTGAGTTGTCCGGATTTGAGCCTCATCGGGAACGTGTGGGACATAATGGTGAGAGACCTGTGTAAAGGTGACATGATCTTTCATACGACTAAGGAGTTCGAAACAACGGGTTTCTTTTAAAGATTTTAACAGTGAAGTCAAAAGATAGAGATCGTGTATAATTATTCAGCATAACATTTCATACATAGTGAACACGTGTGACCTGGATAAAAGAAGCGTAAGAGGAACACAAACAAACCGGGTTAAGCGACATTACTACACACGAATAACCTAAATTCTGGCTACCCGGATTATGGAATTGAAGACGACAGTCATGGATGTATGCGCTATTGAACATATTCGTAGAGGTGTGTCAGAACGACCTATTTCAATGATAAAGGACGCTGTACTGCATGATGACGTAGTCACGTTGACCTTGTTAGCGTTTTACACCCCCACAGCACTTTGCGTAATATTCTTGAAGGCGCGCTTTGAAGCCCGAAGGCGAACCACGTGCTCAGCACCTGTCCGGTCTCTGGTACAATCTATCCAGCTTTGCAGACCCTAGCTTGATGTAGTGGAACTATGTGAAAGTAACGCCGTGCGCACTGCTAAGTGCACTGAGTGCTTTCCCATTCCTGTGGATGCCTCAGAAATATTACCAGCCGCCAAGATGACACACCACCCGGGTAAGTGTAGCGATCGGCACATTAACAGTCAGTATCAGCGCAATCTTGCAAATATACCTAAGGTATAATTGGCAGAGTGCATACCACAGAATGGCCGTAACATGTGATCGGTCCACGATGATCTGCGTATTCTCTGCGTAAGCAGTGTCATCAGCATCAGTCAGTTTACTACCTGACACAAGCTATCCAGGCTTTATAATCTCCGAATGCTCTTTGCAGAATACTGTCCGTCACGTACATGGAAGCGAAATAGGAGTTAGATGACATTCGATGTTGAGAACGCTTTTGATTAACGCACACGTTGCGTTCAAAGCGACAATACGATTTCAGTAAACTAACACTTCGCTGAGACTCCTCTGCGATGGAAATATCTCTGAAGAGCGTCGGCCACGGAGTCAAGGGTGATCTTTATCAACAATATACCATGACCGTTGGCTGAGAAAAGTATTGCTGATGGGACGGAGTAGTGGAATCAGCACAGACATTCCCTCAGCGTCATCTTTGAAAAGAGCCGAAGAAAATAGGTACGGACCTGGTGCTTTGTCGCGTTTCAATAACTTAAGCTCTAAGGCCACTTCGTTTTCTGACGGAGGACCGTCTGAAATAACATCACTAACCATGAAATCTCCATCATCCACAGCTGAATGGCCAGGGAAACTGTTCCTCAAAGTGTTTAGCCCGACTGTTAAACTGTAAAGTCGTAAACCACCTTTCTTTCACACATAATCTCACCGGCAGCCACTGTGACCAAAAATCAGACAACAGTTCCCGGCTATTCCCTACAAAAATGCCCTCTCTACCTACTTGGCTCGCTCGGAGAACTAAGCCTCACGGTCCTTACACAGATTCCTCGTAAGTTCGCGTTTCAGTTCACGCTGGTCTTTGTCGTATTCGAAATCAATCGACTTTTTTTCGTAAGTTCTGCCGAATCAGCAACAGTCTACTCCTGTCGTATCCACAGTGTCCCGTTGGAATGAAAATCTTAATAAGAGGTTCGTAATGCTGTCGTTATTTCTGTAGTGCTTGCTTCGGCCACTTCACTGCTGTGATTCGGGCAGTTTCATTGTCAGTGCTATAAATTTTCTAATGCCTTCGCTCAATTTCCAAGGA
>LOND01002600.1:2103-15526 GCA_014220965.1 Paragonimus kellicotti
AACACTGTCCTCCCTCAGACTGCATGGCAATCGACAGTTGCGTCATTAACAGCACTCACTACTACTCACTTCCATTGTCATCGACTTTCAAGTGTGTGATCTGTCGTTGAAAGTCCTGGATAAGTTATACTTCGTTTCACAGGCTTAGCGCGGCAGCGTTGTTGCCAAACTCTGAGGAGAGCAAAACGATATACGCCGAGAGGGTTTTTCTATCAAACAATTAGACACAAGGGTTTTCCGTCGATCATTACTTTAAAGCGTTGACCTTACATTTTATGTGACATTTTACGGCAAAATTGGCGCTGATGATTTCATTTTAAACTTATGAGTACTTCCCCTCTGGTAAGCCCACGATTAATCTACAAAGATTACCGTCTACTCGCAGTTGTATCGGTCAACATGTAACTTCACAACCCTCATAATATGATGCATCAGCAGCCACAGCGATATTCACTGCCATGTCGACTGACTTATAAAAAAGAGTAAACGACATTCAGAAAACAAAATCCTTGAGTTTTTTAGCATTGCTAAAAAGATCATCTTTAAGTGCTAATCATATAGATGAACTGCATTATGGTTGTATTCTCAAAAGCACTGTTTACGCTGGCTGATCATTCAAACAATCGATCGCAGAGCACTGAAGGTGGTCGATGCGGGCAACCGTAAAACCTCATAATTATGTGTTTCTCTGAAAGTACAAATATACGTATATATCAAAAATGATGTGAGAGTAGCACAGGTCAATGGGTGAACCTTCTGAATATCAGTATATGCAGGCGAATGCTGAAAATTCGGATAAAGCTACTGCTCTGATAACTAATGCCATCGTGACACCCTTGAGTGTAGTCCGATCTAAAAGTTGCACACATGGCCAATAATGTAAAATAAAGTGTAAACTTCAATTTACGGGTGAATAACTATACAAAAATTTCAACGTTGATCGGTATCGTTCGGCCTCCGCTGTGTTCATTAGTTGAACTGTCTAGTAAGCTGTTGCTCAACTAATCAAACCTACATTATTAATTGGCCCGTGCTGTGTCCGTAGATCGTTACAGTGTAATTCTTTAAGTGCTTGTAACATGCTCCGTCTGCCAGTTGATTCACTTACCGTGAATGTGAGCAACGGTTGTGCGGAGAAGAATTCAACTTTATTTTAGTTCTTGCGTCCTGTACGAAGCATTTCTGTTTGGTTCATGCACTACCGAGCATCCACTTCCAGTAATATTCCCATTAATGGAGTTGGTTTGCCTGCGGGAAAATCACATTATATTTACGTAACTGCAATCTCGTGATCACAAGTCAACGACGATAGAGAGTACAGTCGATGGGTAGAGCTTCTGGTGGGGATTACTTTACTGCCAAAAAAACGTGTAGAGGACGGAAAATGACTCTTATAGCTAATAATACTCGCTGATTGGAAGTCGTATACAGTTCCGCAGTTTTATATATTTCCCTGTCAGGTTTTTCATTGAACCAATTTGATAACTATCACGTTTCCAGAAAAACGTACATTTCTTAATGCCCATCCAGGTAGATGAACAGGATGTCAAGTAAACGGGGCAAGTGTACTACATTACTGAAGCACACCTTCCAAGTTTTGAAACAAACCGAATATACACGAAAACCCGGGTTTTGGGTGGACTCGAATAAACGAAGACACAGTGTGTCCAAATGCTACAAGCGCTCTACCAATCTGTCGTTTTTCTGCCTGTTGTTTCTGTCGTTCGTTTAAATCCACTTGAGGTCCACATTTTTCGCAATTGATTCTCATCTGAAAATGAATTAGTTATGTTCAGACAACGAGAACCTAGTCAGTAATGGTCTATGAAGGGAATATTTGATTAGTATTTTCAATGCATATTGGCTCATTTTGAATACATTGATTATAAGTGGGTAGAATTGAAGCGGAGCGGTGAAAGACTGTGAGTGAGTAATACAGAACGACAGGCTGTGGTGTTCTCATTGCAGTGGCGTCGCCCAACCATGGCTGTCACCTGGATGTGATGTAGATGAACCAGAAGACTGAGTAAGTGCACGAGACAATAAGGTCTGTAGACAGTAACATGATTTTCATTTCAAGCTTACGCACAAGTGAAGGGTCAAATCTCAGAAATGTGAGTTTATTTGCAAGAAAATATGTTGCTTTCAAAAAGACTGGCTAATGACACAATTTGGATATTTCCCATTTCGCAGTTGAGACTGTATTCTTCTACTATTTTAAAACCGAACATTCTCCCAAAACTAACTGAAATCACGTTACACTATATATCTTCCAAGTTGATTCAGATAGTCTTTTTGCTTTCTCTAGATATCTCAAAGCAAATCCATTGTTAATTTAGTAATTTAATCAAGAAAACCCCCAAATAAATTTACCTCATCAAAGATGAATCTTTAATCTTTATTCCCAAGTAACTTGATTGCAAAAAGTACGGAATACGGACAACACGGAACTGATCAACCCAAACTAGAAAAAAATTTCTTCTGACTTTTGTTTAAAAAGAAAAAAATTTGCGATCATGTTACATATTTGCTAAGAGTTACAAGTGATTTTTTCGGATTACAATGCAATTGGTTTCAATTTAGAAATTAATGTGAGCTTACAATTTTCACCATGTTTCCAAACTTATCTCTTTCTACTTATTTGTCTGCATTGTTTCTTATTCTGAGGAGTGCAAAATTTACTAAATTCGGCACACGTGTTCACCGGCTTTTGACTGTCTGTTTCCATCACTTTATGATTTTTCAGTGAGGCACAAATTGCCTAATAATAATCTTTCAGTAGAAAACAACCGCTTCTTCAGTCACAAATTGGTGACGATCGAACATATATACCAAGTGACCTCGTGGTCAAAGCCAAAGTCTTCGGTATCCCTTTTGCTACAGCGAGTAGGTTTGTATATCGAAAGCCAGTAAGTCAATAGATTTTGGACACAACTTTTTTCTGGCTGCCCTGTGGAATATTTGTTTTTTGAGTGTGTGAACCTACAGTCATGCCAACCACTGAATGTACATGTAGGAGAGTACTATACACCAGGTCTCATCGTTTTTGTCTGATTGTGGCGAATGTATGTGTTTATTCGTCACGGACGCCACCAACCAAATTGTTAGGATATGTTCCTGTACAAGCTCCCTTACTTGAGTTCCTCCAGACCGAAGAGAGTACTGCAACCATTTTTGTTAAGTGATTCTCGTAGGGCAAGTAAAAAAATATCGTTATCTTCCTCAGGCTGACAGCAGAAGGGTTGATATTTGTACCTCAACATGTAAGCCATGTCGAACCAACGCTTCGTGACCGATCCCGCCCACGTTCTGTCTTCTACTGTAAACGTTTGGAAAGAGGGTTTTAGATAGGGTTAGCTGTGCCAGTTTTGATGGCCAAAAGCTCCTCTCTTTTGATTCCACCAGGCGAATGAACATTAATCTTGTTGAAATGTTTTCCAAATGAAAAATACTAGGTCATAACTCTGGCAATACCCAAAAAGTAAGCGATCATAATGGTCTCAGAAGCAGGAGAAGCGCAAAAATGTAACACAAGTGCCGTTAAGAAAATAATTGCCTTAGTGGACTTACTACTCAGTGCAAGAAGCTTCCTTCTGTTCGCATCAGAAGATACTTGTTATTGTGTGATATGTCAGGTGACAAATATGCAAGGTATTGCTAGGTTGCCCAAATCGAGGCAATATGCTCGACGGTTTCAGGACTAGAAACAGAGTTGCCGTGAAAGGCGTCTTGAATCTTTACTTGTGAACTAGCATGGGCTCTCTAGAGGAATGGAAGATTTTAGATACACCACAGCGAATTCTTAAGTGTATGTTTCGCATAATAAAACAGATAAACAAAGTCCGTTGGAGGGACCAGACCAGATGCATCACCTTAATTTAACGTCGTGTTTTTTCTGAATTAGATCGCTTCGGTCATAACTTGAAAACTTTCTAACTGACTAATCTGGTGAACGTTAATCCTGTGCATTCAGTGCTTGTTTACGATTACTTGTATATGATAGGTTCANTTTGATAACCATTTCTGACGAACATGTTTGCTGTCCATGCACACAAACTGGACAGGATAGAGCAATGAAGCTTTCCGTGAACATAAATCGAGGATTGTACACCTATACGTATATTTGGGAACCAATCATTTTCCCATGTGATTTGTTACTATAACACGAGTTATTTTGATATGCCTACTGAATTATTTCAATCTCTCTGCAGGTTACAACTACCGACCCAACTTCTGCATGAAAATTAGGAAGATATGGTGCCATGGAATCAGTTTCGACAGCACATAGTTTGTGCCAGTGGGCAGGCGCCAGATTAATGTTGATTCTGCCCTATAGCCATGGATTATTCATAACATAGAAGAATCAAATCAGAACACGCTTTACGTGCATAACCGTAAACCACACCATCACTCATCCTACACTTGTGAACGTTGCTGTTATGCATATTTTGTTTCTCGATTGCGAAATCTGACATCTGTCACAAACGACTCGTTTATTCTCTGTTGAATTTATTTAGCAACCATGACTATTAACAGTTTATATAACGAAGGGTCAAGCGGACAGCAACTGTGACCAATAATTAGAATTATGTTGTCAGTAAGCAGTCGTGAGCAAATCACATTCAGTTCGCGTTTAGCCACATGTTCGACTACACGGCACTTTTACACTTACGTTCCGTGGATTCAGGATTCGCAGGATACAAGTCACATCTTTTCAACACTGTTCGAACAAGTAAATTAAGCTCTAAACCTAAGATGTCGAATTTTTCCACATAAACTGCTGAGTCCACAGGCATCATTACGGTTAAAAATTCACTCCGTGGCTGAATAACTTTGGCACCAATCACTGTTGGTAGCAAGTTCGTCCACATTCTTTGGAGTGACAGAGAATTACGGAATTGGTGAACATTTTAGTGAGCAGTGCTCTTCTCATGGTTTTGACGACACTGTGATTTGCCGATCTTGAACCAGCGCTAGCTGAATCGCATCAAACAGTTTAAATTGGACACCTCGAGACCACAATGCATCGAGCTGGTGAACGACTGCATGTGCTTGCGACACTCAGAAGTTGATGCTATCTTCATAGCGTATTACTAAAAATAAAGTGTGCAGAATTAAATGGGATCCACGCTAGTCTAGAGAGGCAATTTTGTCAAACAAAATCTTGCATTATTTGTTATTATGCCTGTGATTTACATGATGGTTAAACGGAAGAAAATTTGAAACAACACTGAACCACAAAGATCTATCAGGTTTCAGGTATTTCCGCTCCGGTCAGAAGTCAACGTGCTACAGACACTTGGGGATTAGCCAAGAACTACAATTCGTTGTGCTGCAGTCGAACTCAGTTTCCACCAAATATAGAAAAATAATCAATACCAGCAAAAATCTGCTATACCGTCAAACCGTACGTGACAAATAGAAAAGACATTTACGGTGTGCGGTAAACGGTGGCCGTCAACACAGCAGAATAATGAGTTTAGAATGTGACAACATATCTGCGATGTTCTGAGATCTTTCGACAACGTGCACTTTTTTCAAGGAACATGCGGTATCAGATAAAACAATAAAAACGTAATACCACTGCCGGTAGTATATATATATATATCCAACGCTGTTCATGTTTGGCGCGTCATCCACTGCTGTATCACAACCACTTCGATAAAGCACTTTGAGTGATCGCCTTCGCGCTTCTTTATTTGTGTTTTTGTCAGTTGCGTCAACACTTTGATAGATCAAGTTCAACTAACCAATATGGATAATCCAAATGCTAGCTTTTCCCTTCAACTCCTCTTTGCCTCCTCAAACCTTCGATCGAGTTTGTTCACACTGACCAACCATCCTACACATATGGTCCTCTAATCAATAATGGAATATATGCGAATAAACTTTTCGCTTTTGTGTATAAACCCGCCATTATGTGATCTTATAATAGGGAACACAATATCGACTGTTTAGCTGTTGATCCCTAGGCGCTGTACACTCACTAACATCTATGTATAGAACGCACAATCTACTTCAGCATTATGTAGTCAGTATGTGTCAAATGGTTAGCAGGAAGCCGCGTTCACAACAATACACTAACGATTAATTAGGGCGATGGGATAGGTTTCTGGGAAAATATCGGTCTGGATCTACATATCCGCTTGATGTGTGTAGTAATAAGTGTATACGACATGAAAAATAACTTAATTAGATTGATCAACTCAGTGAAACGTATGGAGAGCATTTACGCTCTAAATGCTAGCAAAGTTTTAAGATCACGCGTTTTCCTCATGCTCACACAACAATCTAACACCGAAAGGGATTGATCAATTACGACCACCAACAATGCAGTCGGGTGAGCATTATATGTAACACCTTGTGAGGTAGGGACACCGGAAACTCTTGCAAGAACAAGCTTTCAAAGAAAACTTAAATTGAAGAATTGTGGAAACATGGTGAAAATTGTAAGCTCACATTAATTTCTAAATTGAAACCAATTGCATTGTAATCCGAAAAAATCACTTGTAACTCTTAGCAAATATGTAACATGATCGCAAATTTTTTTCTTTTTAAACAAAAGTCAGAAGAAATTTTTTTCTAGTTTGGGTTGATCAGTTCCGTGTTGTCCGTATTCCGTACTTTTTGCAATCAAGTTACTTGGGAATAAAGATTAAAGATTCATCTTTGATGAGGTAAATTTATTTGGGGGTTTTCTTGATTAAATTACTAAATTAACAATGGATTTGCTTTGAGATATCTAGAGAAAGCAAAAAGACTATCTGAATCAACTTGGAAGATATATAGTGTAACGTGATTTCAGTTAGTTTTGGGAGAATGTTCGGTTTTAAAATAGTAGAAGAATACAGTCTCAACTGCGAAATGGGAAATATCCAAATTGTGTCATTAGCCAGTCTTTTTGAAAGCAACATATTTTCTTGCAAATAAACTCACATTCTGAGATTTGACCCTTCACTTGTGCGTAAGCTTGAAATGAAAATCATGTTACTGTCTACAGACCTTATTGTCTCGTGCACTTACTCAGTCTTCTGGTTCATCTACATCACATCCAGGTGACAGCCATGGTTGGGCGACGCCACTGCAATGAGAACACCACAGCCTGTCGTTCTTGTATTACTCACTCACAGTCTTTCACCGCTCCGCTTCAATTCTACCCACTTATAATCAATGTATTCAAAATGAGCCAATATGCATTGAAAATACTAATCAAATATTCCCTTCATAGACCATTACTGACTAGGTTCTCGTTGTCTGAACATAACTAATTCATTTTCAGATGAGAATCAATTGCGAAAAATGTGGACCTCAAGTGGATTTAAACGAACGACAGAAACAACAGGCAGAAAAACGACAGATTGGTAGAGCGCTTGTAGCATTTGGACACACTGTGTCTTCGTTTATTCGAGTCCACCCAAAACCCGGGTTTTCTGTATTTCGGTTTGTTTCAAACTGGAAGGTGTGCTTCAGTAATGTAGTACACTTGCCCCGTTTACTTGACATCCTGTTCATCTACCTGGATGGGCATTAAGAAATGTACGTTTTTCTGGAAACGTGATAGTTATCAAATTGGTTCAATGAAAAACCTGACAGGGAAATATATAAAACTGCGGAACTGTATACGACTTCCAACATCAGTGTATTAGTTAGCTATAAGAGTCATTTTCCGTCCTCTACACGTTTTTTTGGCAGTAAAGTAATCCCCACCAGAAGCTCTACCCATCGACTGTACTCTCTATCGTCGTTGACTTGTGATCACGAGATTGCAGTTACGTAAATATAATGTGATTTTCCCGCAGGCAAACCAACTCCATTAATGGGAATATTACTGGAAGTGGATGCTCGGTAGTGCATGAACCAAATAGAAATGCTTCGTACAGAGCAACGAACTAAATAAAGTGTATATTCTTCTCCGCACAACCGTTGCTCACATTCACGGTAAGTGAATCAACTGGCAGACGGAGCATGTTACAAGCACTTAAAGAATTACACTGTAACGATCTACGGACACAGCACGGGCCAATTAATAATGTAGGTTTGATTAGTTGAGCAACAGCTTACTAGACAGTTCAACTAATGAACACAGCGGAGGCCGAACGACACCGATCAACGTTGAAATTTTTGTATAGTTATTCACCCGTAAATTGAAGTTTACACTTTATTTTACATTATTGGCCATGTGTGCAACTTTTAGATCGGACTACACTCAAGGGTGTCACGATGGCATTAGTTATCAGAGCAGTAGCTTTATCCGAATTTTCAGCATTCGCCTGCATATACTGATATTCAGAAGGTTCACCCATTGACCTGTGCTACTCTCACATCATTTTTGATATATACGTATATTTGTACTTTCAGAGAAACACATAATTATGAGGTTTTACGGTTGCCCGCATCGACCACCTTCAGTGCTCTGCGATCGATTGTTTGAATGATCAGCCAGCGTAAACAGTGCTTTTGAGAATACAACCATAATGCAGTTCATCTATATGATTAGCACTTAAAGATGATCTTTTTAGCAATGCTAAAAAACTCAAGGATTTTGTTTTCTGAATGTCGTTTACTCTTTTTTATAAGTCAGTCGACATGGCAGTGAATATCGCTGTGGCTGCTGATGCATCATATTATGAGGGTTGTGAAGTTACATGTTGACCGATACAACTGCGAGTAGACGGTAATCTTTGTAGATTAATCGTGGGCTTACCAGAGGGGAAGTACTCATAAGTTTAAAATGAAATCATCAGCGCCAATTTTGCCGTAAAATGTCACATAAAATGTAAGGTCAACGCTTTAAAGTAATGATCGACGGAAAACCCTTGTAGTTTAATTGTTGTAGAAAAAACCCTCTCGGCGTATATCGTTTTGCTCTCCTCAGAGTTTGGCAACAACGCTGCCGCGCTAAGCCTGTGAAACGAAGTATAACTTATCCAGGACTTTCAACGACAGATCACACACTTGAAAGTCGATGACAATGGAAGTGAGTAGTAGTGAGTGCTGTTAATGACGCAACTGTCGATTGCCATGCAGTCTGAGGGAGGACAGTGTTTGTTTCTGTTCTGCTGCCATTACTTTCTTATCTACAAAAAAGCTGGTCAGAAGTTACTACTGGTAACATTGTCCCGGCAGTGGCAAGGATATGCACTACTGACGAGCTCTAATGAGAGCGAAACTCGAGTCTAGTGCTTCTTTTCGAAAGGGGCCGACTGGAAAGTCTATGGGAATGCGACAGCTGCGATCAATTGTGGGTGATGTTCAATCTATATGAAAAACAAAATCCCCTACTACTCATCAGTAATTACAAGTCCGTTTATAAACAGTATGAAGTATTCATTTGTCTGTGATCTCTGGATGGAACAGGCGTGCTATGTAAATTCCCTTCGAACGTCCACAGCTAAGTTCGATTGACAGGCAGATTGCTGTGACCGTATGCCCCCTGCCTGCTCTACGTGCCCGAGGTTGAATACAGTGGACAAATTTGTTGACCGTTTTCTAGCAACTAAATTGCTAAGAGTCCGCAATCAAAGTTGACCGCTACCACTGCGGAGACACGTCCGACTGCCAACCACAGGTGGTCAATTTACGGAGAGACGTGTAGCGTTCCCGTATTTTAATCACTATGCAGTCTATCGTCTAATCAACCCTCTGAAGTTTACAGCCAATGTCAGAAAACTACGGTAGATCCCTAAATCCTGATGAGCAGTAAAAGACCAAATAAGTCCCAAAAATGAATACTTAAATACACACAAGTATTGGACGAAAAATAACCCCTAAATGGCGTGATGGAGCCTCCCGAATAGTTTTTCTGTGAATATTAACTTTGTTTGGGTGTTTCTGGCTGTGTCTCTTTAGTAAATCGGAAGGCCAGAGTTGGCGTGTTTCTGGAAAAGTTACGGTGAATTTTTGTCTGGGAAGAGGCTCCACTTTACCCGAATGTTTGAAGCTACATGACACAATGTTTTTTGCAGCCTAATTAAATCTTCAGATAAGAAATAACTCACTTGGAAAGAATTATGATTAGATAAGAATTGCGTTTTATTCGGTGTTTTTACACTGCGTCTATGACTTTTGCGTTACCTACTCACTGACCAGTTGTGAATGTTAGAGTTGGCATGTTGCTTGCCAATACGGATTCCGTATGGATCAACACACGAGATTATCTGTCTATACGCTATTCATAGCGTTCCAACTGCAACACGCGGAAGGTGGTTAACAGTAAAATAATGATTCTGGCCTAGCATGATAGAAGGATGTCCGAATAGAACATGGGAAAGCGATTAACTAGGTTTAAAATGTTGTGGACAACATTGCAATGTAGCTCTTACCGTGTGGTGTAGTTCTAAAGGTCATCAGAGGCTCATTGAAACATCCTCATCTACTGCATCTGGCAGTTTTCAGTCGAAGACAACATTGAAACTTGAAGGTAGTTGAAAGTGGAGTATAGCACTTGGTAAATAGAGTTTATTAAGTAATATTTTAACGTTAATACGATTGTCGGCTATTGCCTGAATCACACTGGTAACTTCCCAAAAATTCGGACGTAAAGGTATATTTGAACAAAACGGTTAGAAGACGAACACTGGTAGATGCTAGCATTTCGTATTGGCTCGTCAGTACCAAATAACCAATAACACGGGAAACTTCCAATTTAACGTCTACAGTACTTGGGGTGGGGGTAGGAACAAAGAAACCAACGATTAAACTGACCATCGAGATGTTACTTATCGCATCGCCGTTCATCCGTTTAGTTGCAATGTGAGACTTACATCCAACTTGGCAAACGAGGCTACTTAGGGCATGAACAATCTGCAGAATTCACTATTCGAACTGTTGGCTCAAAAGCCAATCGCAAACCACCATCTTCCGAAAGTTTAGGCGATAATTTGCCTCATAATCGCACATAAGTTTGTGCATTGCAGTCCGGATACTTGTCAATACATCCCCAGTAAGTTGCCGTATTACCATCGTAGGTGTTTGCATGATATGTTTTCAACCTCCTCCTGTACCCTTTTATATCGTATTTTAGTCAAAGATGACAATCTTGTTAAACCGCTCAAGCAATATACTAAAAGTTATGATGTTCCTGGTATGGTTTTGACAAATCACAACTTTTCTGAAAATAATTTTGTTCAAGACGAAGGTAGTACAACAAACCTAACTGGCGCTAATGTTCTGCTTAGTTCTGAATTGTCTCAACATATTTTAAACTGTCATTTGCACGTAAGATATCGTGTTCAAAAACCATTTATGTTGACGCTGCGGCTATTCTGGTAGTCGACATTCACCACAGTTTTGATTTCCAGTTTTTGTGTCCGTCTATTTAATCCCTTAAGCCATGACTTCCGCTCTGTGGAATTTTGACTCGTTTAAAATTAGTTACATGTCCATGTGTGATCAGAATGTACGAAATGTTACTCCGGAGAACATCACATGAATTGCGTCTTCTCATTGTTTTATTCGAATAGTTTGATGCCTGAAAAACTTCCAATCGATACCGGCTGTGAGGAGAATTTCTGTGACTGCACAACTGATGTCGTATAACGATACTTGCACTTTTTCCAAAGTTGCACTTCCTCTCGAAATAACAAAAAGTTTGCACACTTCTGTTTCCATCCAAACTCAATACTTGTGGGTTCATTTTGAAGAATCATGAGCTCGCTGCATTATGTTCCACGAATATCCCATACCCGTTTCAGTGGTGTGTTCACAAAAACGAACGGTGTAGAAATGGACCAGTATCTGGTAGATATATTTAAAAAATGATGCGAACTAAAATTTCAGATTACACTGGTCATGAAAGGGTTAGGTGATTTCGATTGTTGACATTCCTAACGACTTCCTTTACCAGACATCAGGATGAACTGGTGAGGCGATTTATTTGCTGTAAAGCGACATCGAATTACTAACAAAAGTTAGTACTGATGAACCACAAGTCAAAGGGATATGCGAAACTATATTGTGCGTTGTACTGATGCTCATTACTAATTACTCCGTTGGTGAAGCTACAACTAGTCAAAACCAAAAGAGAGTTGACGGTTTCGCAACATTTCAACCCTCTTGAAGTGTCTTTATCAAGCAACCTAAGTCAGAAAATTTACACTGTACACGCGTCGAATAGGGCAGTCAGCAACTGGCACCTGCTTGTGTAATTGACGTGCGGTGTGTACACAAAATAACAACAGGACACATGGGTTCACGTTTTAACTGACATCACTACGTGACGATCCCAGGCGTGATTAAGGATAGATAGTTATTGTGTGTGCACGTTTAATCTGCATGGGTGTAGACTTTTTGGGATAGGGTGGGCAACAGGGATGTCGCAAATCTCTCCTGCGTCGTGTCATTGTTGTTCGCCAAGTAGACCATGTCAAACAACAGACAATTCCATGCCATCGAATTGATTTACTGTCTGTCGTGTATTAACGATCACGCAGGTTTCTGCCAGTAGAGGTTCTTTGTGGTATTACAACAAGCTTTCATCACAGTCGGTGATCGAAGTCAACATGATGTTGGTTGTGGATTGCGTGTCGCAATGGCTGAAATCGTGATCTGATTTTCGGAGTTGCTCAGCGTTGATAGGTCGCTTCTTACTAGACCTTACATGTTCTTTCGTGCGTAATTCCAGCTGCTGGGCGGTCTGTCAAATGCACGCAGCTAAAAATCCTCACATGTAATTCAATAAACACAGTCTGAATGTCCCGCAAGTGCGGACTAGTTTGAACGTTGCACCCCAATGAAGCAACTTTTTCAATCAGACGTCTATAACATGGGTACGACCTTGAAAAAGAAAACTTATAACAAACTTTTACCCAGATTATTTGGCAACCATCGAAAAGAGTGTGGATTACATGTCGACTGTTTTGACAAAAACAGATGTACCATAGCTTTAATGTTCTGGTTGCTCACTTAACCAGCGATGCAGCCATGCTTTGAAGCGCACCTTTCTTGGTGCCGATTTAAGTTGGCAGCTTTCACCTTGTATGGTTGTTCTTCTTGATGTTGGTTGCAACACACGGCATCCGCCTAACTCTCGCACAGTTCGCCGGTTGTTTTGCTGCTGTGTTGACGGTCAAATTGACAGTATGAAGCACAGTCAACCATGTCAAACCTCAGTACATCTACCCCAGGTGGTCGTAGAACGATTTCTTTAAATCACTAGCAAGCTATCATTTAAAATAATCTGCGCGTTTGTGTCCTTACTGGTCCCGCGTTAAACGCCTCTGCGTTGTGCACTGTGATAAATTTAATTTTTCGTTCAAATATCTGGCTGATAAAAGATAACAGCCTAACAATAAAATTGCTCGATCATTTCGACTTCACGTACGAGATAACGTGGCCACTTGAAAGGTAATTAATTACTGAAATGTAGAACTGCGAAGTGATCAGCTTCCTTAATAGTTTAAGTATATATTATTTCTAGACTGAA
>LOND01002600.1:15626-28875 GCA_014220965.1 Paragonimus kellicotti
CTGTAAAGCGACATCGAATTACTAACAAAAGTTAGTACTGATGAACCACAAGTCAAAGGGATATGCGAAACTATATTGTGCGTTGTACTGATGCTCATTACTAATTACTCCGTTGGTGAAGCTACAACTAGTCAAAACCAAAAAGAGTTGACGGTTTCGCAACATTTCAACCCTCTTGAAGTGTCTTTATCAAGCAACCTAAGTCAGAAAATTTACATGTACACGAGCATCGAATAGGGCAGTCAGCAACTGGCACCTGCTTGTGTAATTGACGTGCGGTGTGTACACAAAATAACAACAGGACACATGGGTTCACGTTTTAACTGACATCACTACGTGACGATCCCAGGCGTGATTAAGGATAGATAGTTATTGTGTGTGCACGTTTAATCTGCATGGGTGTAGACTTTTTGGGATAGGGTGGGCAATAGGGATGTCGCAAATCTCTCTTGTGTCGTGTCATTGTTGTTCGCCAAGTAGACCCCGTCAAACAACAGACATTTCCATGCCGTCGAATTGATTTACTGTCTGTCGTGTATTAACGATCACGCAGGTTTCTGCCAGTAGACGTTCTCTTCGTGGTAACTACAACAAGCTCACAAGCCTCACATGTAATTCAAATAAACACAGTCTGAATGTCCCGCAAGTGCGGACTAGTTCGAACGTTGCACCCCAATGAAGCAACTTTTTCAATCAGACGTCTATAACATGGGTACGACCTTGAAAAAGAAAACTTATAACAAACTTTTACCCAGATTATTTGGCAACCATCGAAAAGAGTGTGGATTACATGTCGACTGTTTTGACAAAAACAGATGTACCATAGCTTTAATGTTCTGGTTGCTCACTTAACCAGCGATGCAGCCATGCTTTGAAGCGCACCTTTCTTGGTGCCGATTTAAGTTGGCAGCTTTCACCTTGTATGGTTGTTCTTCTTGATGTTGGTTGCAACACACGGCATCCGCCTAACTCTCGCACAGTTCGCCGGTTGTTTTGCTGCTGTGTTGACGGTCAAATTGACAGTATGAAGCACAGTCAACCATGTCAAACCTCAGTACATCTACCCCAGGTGGTCGTAGAACGATTTCTTTAAATCACTAGCAAGCTATCATTTAAAATAATCTGCGCGTTTGTGTCCTTACTGGTCCCGCGTTAAACGCCTCTGCGTTGTGCACTGTGATAAATTTAATTTTTCGTTCAAATATCTGGCTGATAAAAGATAACAGCCTAACAATAAAATTGCTCGATCATTTCGACTTCACGTACGAGATAACGTGGCCACTTGAAAGGTAATTAATTACTGAAATGTAGAACTGCGAAGTGATCAGCTTCCTTAATAGTTTAAGTATATATTATTTCTAGACTGAATCAGCACTTACATTTTGTTACGTCAAAAATGAAATATTACGGTTCTACTCGACTCGAAGTACGTGTATTGAACGAATGTAATTTAGCAAAATGGAATCGTGCGCTTTGTTCAACGAATTAGATTGGAACCGTACAATTGCATCTATTCCATACGTGAGTTTCCATGTACATGAGATCCGGTAGAAGTTTGGCGCCAGTATCTATACAGTTGCCGCTAACATGTGATAATCGCTATTCATTACTTTGCTTATACCATTTTTTGGCTGTTCAGAACAGACATTTGTATCACACGTTTTCACTTAGGTATAGCTCATATCATGAGGCACTGGCCCATCACACACTTCCATTCTCCTACTCTGGTTGACGTCGGCGAATAGGTGAGATGGTTTCAGTTGACTTCAAGTTTGGAAAATAGAAATCAAAAAAACAGCATATTGCACTATTGATTGCCGAGCGAATGTCGCTGCATCTCATCAAGTATATACTGCATTGTCGGTGCTTATATAACCATGTCAAATAAGGTTAACGGAAGTAAATACAGGACTACACATACGCACTCCCACACACATATATAGACATACGTACATACCGCACAACAGCCGTTCCACTCTGCTCACGCACTGGCCTGTCAGCCGTGTTTAAGCTGGTAAATACAATGAGACTGGGCGTACGATTTCATAACCATTGATGTAGAGTTGGTTGAAAATAAGCTGGAAGCTCTTTCGTTAGGCTTGGATTATAAGATACCTATACGAAGACCTAACCGAATATTTGTAGAAACTGATTGATCATCTCTCGGAATCAACGCCGACTAACGCCGATACTTTTAACTGGTTCAAAAATGAACTCACTGATGTAGCTTATGAGTGTTTGCATACTCGTGTGAACGACAAATGTTCGATAACAGCTCGGCACATTCGGGCTTTGCAGGAACTCAGATCAAAAAATGTTGTAATCCTCAAGCCAGACAAAAGCTCCGGGGCAGTAGTCATGGATAAGACGAGCTCGTCACCTCAACTGTACGGTCTTCCCAAGACTCACAAGCAGGGTATGCCACTTCGACCTATATTAGCCATGTCAAATTCACCTCAGCACAAACTGGCTAGATGGTTGGTCGAGATTTTGAAGCCAGCCATTCAAAAGTTTGACAGCTATAGTATCAAAGACTCGCTGCAACTTGCGGATGAGTTGGAACGAATCAATATCAAGAATGAACATATGTGCTCCATAGATGTTCAGTCTCTCTTTACCAATGTCCCCTTGAGAGAAACTGTGGACTTTGTGTGTGGAGTAGCGATGGGGAGTCCATTAGGCCCCCTTCTCGCTAACTTTTTCATGATCATGATAGAAGGGCAACTGAGTGATATCATCTCACAATTATCATACTATAGACGCTATGTCGATGATACGTTGGTCATTGCCAAAAGTCGAGAGCTATCTGAACAATTTGTCCTGCGGCTTAACGGCGTTCATCCCAACCTCAAGGTGACGTGTGAACCAGAGGCTGGTGACAGTCTGCCTTACTTGGACATACTCATCACACGAAGGGCTGACGGATCAATAAAGCGGGGCATTTACAGGAAACCAACATGGTCTGGTCAGTATGCATTTCACTAGTTTCAACCCGGTGAAATATAAGCGGGGTGTAGTGAGAACATTGTTCACCAGAGCACGCCGCATTTGCACATCCGACTGTGTTGAGCAAGAGTTAGAAATGCTTAAGACGACTCTGGAGGGTAACGGGTACCCCAGAAGCTTTATTCAGCGTCACAGCGAATGGAGGCCCAAAAGCAGTAAGAATGTTGATGTCCCAAAGAAATTAGTATACATTGAGCTACCCTTCAAAGGGGATATCGCGACGATGCGAACAACCCAACGAATTGTCTCTTCGTTGAAACGTACTTACAACGCAGCCGAATTGAGGGTCCTTAATAAGACTCGCAGGTTACCTGTGCCTACAATCAAAGGAGATCAACCTATTGGCGCCAAATCACACTGTGTTTACCAATTCTTCATGTAACTGCGGAGAAAGTTACATAGGCAGAACCGATAGATCATTGACCTCAAGAATGAAGGAACATGTACCTAAGTGGGTTCACAAACAGGTCTCAAAACCGGACATTGTAGTCACAGAGAATCGTCGTCGATCGGACGACACATCCTGTCAACTGGCCACAACGTGGACTTGACCTCAGCCTTCACCATCATAATGCGCCACCACAACCCACGGTTCCTAAAATTTGCTGAAGCCGTCGCGATAAACCGGTTCAAACCTGTGTTGTGTGTACAAAAACAATTATTTGTGAACCTGAGGTTGCCGTGGTCCTAAGTCGCTGTGAGTGTCATTCAGATCACACGATTGGACGTTTTTGTTATTGTTGGTTTCTTTGTTCCTACCTCTGACTGGTGTTCAAATGTTCAGAAGATAAAGACAACGTTAGAACTTTGCATTCAAATCTCCTTTGTGATTGAAGTTTTTGAACCAGGATGCACTTTCGTTACTTGATAACATCACCGAACTATAAAAATGCAGTACTTTGTGACATTCAGTACATTTTGAGGCGTTTAAGAGCACACAATACCTGATTTTCAATTGTCTTCACTAATCGACCGCCAATTTTTTGAGTTCTGCTAAAGTTTCCTTCCAGATACTTTGTTCTCAGGCGTTTACTTATTGAAGTTTACTGACTGATATACGTAAACTGTCGAAACCTGAAATGGACGCTTGTTTAAAGAAACCTGAAGGCAGCGTTTAACACAAATCGCTCAAAAAACCTAGAAAGGAATACTAGTGTGCACGCTAGTTGTTACCGGAAAATAAACGTTCGGCCTGATGAAAGGTCAGATTCCCATATAAGATATATGTTCGAGCAACATTCTGCTCGTTTCCGCCAGTTACACAGAAGAAGTGATAATTGGATGAATAAATGAATAGGTACTTCCATGCATCTAACCCAGTCAACCATCATAGTCTGGTTCTAGCGGCATGTGTGACACGTTTCATTATTCGTATGTTTCTCATTAGATTACCATATGGGAAAAGCGATTGAATGTGGTAATCGGTATGTGATCCACATGGCATGCCTATACTAAGTGACCAACAAGCGAAGTGAACAGAATGCACACATGACCGACAAGATAAAACATGGGTAACAGCAACATAGTGGGAAAAGTTGTAAAATAGCAAGTATTCGAAAATGAAGAGAAACGGCAGCAAAAATAAAAAACACTCATGAGTGCCCTCCGTACCTGCGTGGTGTTAAGTTCAAAGCCATCTACTTTTGTACACACAAATAGTGACTTCCTAAGGGATACGTCTTGGAAAAGCTAAGATGAGTATGTTTACAACCTGACAAACAAAGCGGAAATCCTTTGAGTGCAAGTGTTTTTTATGGCAGTCATAGTTGCTCCATATTTATTATTTAATAGACATTTCAGGAGTCGGTTCGAGGTTTAAATGTGTACCGTCCTTAATTCAAAACTTACATAGAGCAATCCGCCGGTGTAGATAAATTCATAAATAAGGTTTGATTTGGCGTGTTGGTATCAGAAAGTTTCTCTTGGAATTGAGGGTGAGCCTTGTTGTTTGCAGCAAAATAAGGTCTACTGACGTATATGCCTTGACCAGGGCTGATTTCATTCTGTCTAGAATGTTGAATCACCACCCGTGACCAGTGAGGATGAGTAAACTTGCCTATGAAAAATACTGTGACAGCTTGTTTGGTGTAGAATTGCTTGAAAATCCTTTTAGGCAAAACGTACAGGACAATCCTCCTAAATAGAAATCTGCTTGACGAAGCTGACCTTTCGGGAATGCCTTCATCTGCACAGATCTTGTGAAGTCTGTAACGTAACGCTTGCACAAAATCACGTTTGTCTTAAACTTCTGCAAAACGTTAGAGGTGCAATAGCTGACCAGTCCACTACTCTTTTTGCTAGATACCATTTTGAAGAGATCTATCTTCATGCCCCTTAATTCGCAACTCCAAAATAGCAACTCGATGTCTTCCTTAATTTCCGTTGTACACTAAACATTTGAATGTAAGCTGTTGCGATGTATGCGTGTAATTTCAACGCAACTGACCAGTTCGCACCTTACAAATATGTTATTTTTACAGATTCATTAGGCCTCTGACATTCTATGCTTTGTTTTCAGAACAGGACATAATTATACTGACCAGCACAGTCCCAGCAGGACTTTCCATGGCTGTACATTACGCTGACACATTCCGACAAAACTCGGCTTTCGGTATAACGTGTCATCTTTTCTGTAAACATATTTTCTTGCAAATAAACTCACATTCTGAGATTTGACCCTTCACTTGTGCGTAAGCTTGAAATGAAAATCATGTTACTGTCTACAGACCTTATTGTCTCGTGCACTTACTCAGTCTTCTGGTTCATCTACATCACATCCAGGTGACAGCCATGGTTGGGCGACGCCACTGCAATGAGAACACCACAGCCTGTCGTTCTTGTATTACTCACTCACAGTCTTTCACCGCTCCGCTTCAATTCTACCCACTTATAATCAATGTATTCAAAATGAGCCAATATGCATTGAAAATACTAATCAAATATTCCCTTCATAGACCATTACTGACTAGGTTCTCGTTGTCTGAACATAACTAATTCATTTTCAGATGAGAATCAATTGCGAAAAATGTGGACCTCAAGTGGATTTAAACGAACGACAGAAACAACAGGCAGAAAAACGACAGATTGGTAGAGCGCTTGTAGCATTTGGACACACTGTGTCTTCGTTTATTCGAGTCCACCCAAAACCCGGGTTTTCTGTATTTCGGTTTGTTTCAAACTGGAAGGTGTGCTTCAGTAATGTAGTACACTTGCCCCGTTTACTTGACATCCTGTTCATCTACCTGGATGGGCATTAAGAAATGTACGTTTTTCTGGAAACGTGATAGTTATCAAATTGGTTCAATGAAAAACCTGACAGGGAAATATATAAAACTGCGGAACTGTATACGACTTCCAACATCAGTGTATTAGTTAGCTATAAGAGTCATTTTCCGTCCTCTACACGTTTTTTTGGCAGTAAAGTAATCCCCACCAGAAGCTCTACCCATCGACTGTACTCTCTATCGTCGTTGACTTGTGATCACGAGATTGCAGTTACGTAAATATAATGTGATTTTCCCGCAGGCAAACCAACTCCATTAATGGGAATATTACTGGAAGTGGATGCTCGGTAGTGCATGAACCAAATAGAAATGCTTCGTACAGAGCAACGAACTAAATAAAGTGTATATTCTTCTCCGCACAACCGTTGCTCACATTCACGGTAAGTGAATCAACTGGCAGACGGAGCATGTTACAAGCACTTAAAGAATTACACTGTAACGATCTACGGACACAGCACGGGCCAATTAATAATGTAGGTTTGATTAGTTGAGCAACAGCTTACTAGACAGTTCAACTAATGAACACAGCGGAGGCCGAACGACACCGATCAACGTTGAAATTTTTGTATAGTTATTCACCCGTAAATTGAAGTTTACACTTTATTTTACATTATTGGCCATGTGTGCAACTTTTAGATCGGACTACACTCAAGGGTGTCACGATGGCATTAGTTATCAGAGCAGTAGCTTTATCCGAATTTTCAGCATTCGCCTGCATATACTGATATTCAGAAGGTTCACCCATTGACCTGTGCTACTCTCACATCATTTTTGATATATACGTATATTTGTACTTTCAGAGAAACACATAATTATGAGGTTTTACGGTTGCCCGCATCGACCACCTTCAGTGCTCTGCGATCGATTGTTTGAATGATCAGCCAGCGTAAACAGTGCTTTTGAGAATACAACCATAATGCAGTTCATCTATATGATTAGCACTTAAAGATGATCTTTTTAGCAATGCTAAAAAACTCAAGGATTTTGTTTTCTGAATGTCGTTTACTCTTTTTTATAAGTCAGTCGACATGGCAGTGAATATCGCTGTGGCTGCTGATGCATCATATTATGAGGGTTGTGAAGTTACATGTTGACCGATACAACTGCGAGTAGACGGTAATCTTTGTAGATTAATCGTGGGCTTACCAGAGGGGAAGTACTCATAAGTTTAAAATGAAATCATCAGCGCCAATTTTGCCGTAAAATGTCACATAAAATGTAAGGTCAACGCTTTAAAGTAATGATCGACGGANCCTGTGCATATGCTGGTTCTTGTTTGATATGCATAACGGTATTTATGGCTACGATTATGGATACTCCAAAGTGCCTCCACTAATATGCGGGGTATCAGAATAGGCTTTCAACATCATCGTCTTAATGATGCTTTAAGCAAACAGATGTTCGCTACTTTGTCATTGCTGCCCATAGATTCTGGTTGGCCCCATTTGTTAAAGTTGATCTAAACTATATTAGTGCAGCCGGTCCGAAGAAAAAACAGTGGCGGGAAGGCGAGGTTTGGTTGTTTTTAACCAGACTTCAATCAAAAGTCGTCTCTGTCGAGCTCGCATTAACCACGAGTACACCTTCATTTGCCATGGTTATAATGTATTTCGTCGCACACTGCTTAAATAATGTTTATTCTGATAACGGATGAAATTTTATTGCTGCAGAAAAGAATTCAGACGAGTGATGAGATGTTTGGACCGTGACATTGTCAACAAGAATTAGTACGAAGGTTCATCCAAATGGCATTTTAATCTACCCTCACAGCTGTGTGAGGGAAATTTATGAATTTGCTATTTCAGGGTCGGTTTGTGTTTAGCGAGTTCTAATGATGAGATGCTATCGGCTTGCGTTTTCGAGGTAGAAGGAGTACCAAATGACATACTGTTAGTGCTTGTTCCCTCTTATGTTCGAAGTGAGTTTGCGTTGTCACCTAATAGCGTTTTGATTATATAGGGCGCTTACACCACACTTCTTAAAGCGTAGCTCATTCTTGTGGTTCTGAATTCCTTGGCTGCTCGGAAGAAATCTGCTGGAAGTGAAAATCATAGCCAGCGCTTAAAACTCAACTTCGGCACGAATTTGCAATTCATTTTTTCGGAGACGTTCGAAACCGTCGAAGTTATCTATTAATCGAGTGTGTTAATTTGTTTAATAGCACTATAGCATAGTGATCCAATATTTTACGATTTGGAATCACTAGGCTGTACTCTCGCGGTAGTAAACATCCTTGCAGAAAATCGTGCACACGCCACACGTAGCCTGCTTACCTATTTTGTTAGGTCAGCTTGCATGTGTTTAACAGAAAATGTTGCTTTAATGTATCCACGGAGTGTAGCTCTGCTAATAATTTTGCCACTACACGTAACCCGTTCTAAATTACGTCTTTGAACAGATAAAAGTATTTTGTGAGGACGACCTAAAGCACAACAGAGTGGTGAATAGAGTAAGTATCAATAAAGATGACCCAACAGACTTCGGATAACCAAAGATTAAATAGCACGAAAAATTCACGCTTGACAGAGATTTGCTTACGTTTAGCCACGAGCAGCATAATAGTCAGACGAATCCCTTTAGCACAAAGTGATTTATTAGAACTTCGACTGCTTTATTTATGGCAATCCTCCTTTCAGCGTTCCGCTGAAGCCTTTAAATAGCAAACGGGTACTGTGACTAACGCAATAACTCTCGCATACCGAATTTTCGGCAGTGGCACATGTTATTAATTCTTACTTCATTCGGTGGTCTGTTCCACAAACGATATCTCAGAAAGAATGTTGCTAAATCTTCTTTGACGGGCAGTTTAAAGAGCACACGAAGCTTTGCCATTCGAGTAACTGAAAAGCCTGATGATTGTTTCGTCAGACTCTTCTTGCTTTTGAAAAACAACAGCTTCGAGGAGTTAGAGCTCACCGCAAAACCTCATTCAATGGCATCATTCAAGTAAATTTTACATGCACAGCGTCAACACTAATCAATCCCTGTGGGTATTAAAAGAAGCATCCTGAGAGTAGCCAAAGCCACTACGTTTAGAAACTCCCAGGAAGATTTTTGCGATCGTGATTAAGTCGCAACATTTAGTGTTATGTTGTCAAGAGCATCTGATCGAAGCCGTTAAACTTCCAAGGCACACTGTGTTCCTACCTACGAAACGCGCTTGATATCCACGTTGATTTTGCATTACTTGATTGCCCCAACCAATTAACTGCTGATTTACTAATATAGTAGATGGCTTTCTTTTACTTTATCCGAAAGTAGCTGTCCTTTCAAGTTTTGTCCACCGTAAGTTACGTAGCCTTTATAATACTCGCATATCTAGCAGCAAATTTGTACGAATGTACGGGCTTTTTAGGACAACTACGTCTTTATCCCGTGACAATAGCAGTTTAGATGCCGTTTCTGGCTTCTTATGTTTTGAGTGATTGCACGCAAAGTAAATTGACAGTCATTGCCTTTCAAAAATTGCAGTTTCTTTTAAAATAACCCCAAACTAACGTGGAATTCATCGCTTCTATCAACTGAAGTTCTCTCTAGTTTTGAGCTGCTTTAACAAAATCATGTTTAGCATTATCGTCATTGTAAGCATGCACTCTTTTAATAGGTTATAAGTTGTTGAGTGAGATCATATATAACCTCAACGATAGTACCACAAGTAGCAGCTTGTTACTAGCATGGAACAATCCATCAAGATAAGCAGCTCAACTCTTCTTTCAAAATATGACCTAGCCATCCCATAACGATATATTGAACATCCTCATTTTCGACAAAAGCCTACAGTAATTTTTCAGAAAACATTACAACCCATTTACCAGTTACTAGAAAATGTAGAACAAAAATGGCTTCAAACGTATATATTTTGAAAATAAAAGTAGTTATATATATATCATTCTATCTCAAAACCATTTCACTTAACCATCCATCTCATCGTCCGTAGCGTACAAAGTTTCGCAAACTACATATCCTTCGTCTGAGGACTCCATCGCGACAACAGTATAATCCAGGCGTCACGAAAGAGTTTACGTATAGAAACCAAACTGTAACTGAAGATAACATTTCCGATAACTCTCGATTGGAATTTGTTTCCATAGTATCAAAATTGTTCTCGAAAAAGGAACCAATCAACATAAACAGAAAAAATGGAGCAGTCAGAAAGAGAAACGAGGAAACGAAGATAAACGCAGTCTTTGCAGCTCTTGCTTGTATCTTTTGACTTCGACGATATTCCTCAGTTGTCCAAAATGTCTTCTTCCAACCGGCTCGTATTTGTATGCTAGCAGTAGAAATATCCCTTGCTGAATTGTGATGAGAAGCATGGCTTATAGTGCCACAGTTTTCCGATAATTGTAAAACCGATGGACGGTTCTCAATACGCACTAATCGTTTCATACACTGTCTGACGGTTAAGTAGATTTTCACATAAGAGACGATGATAAAAACGAGAGGTAGCATAAAAACAAATACAAAGAATACCACGGCCATGCGCCAGTGTTCATCAACGTCATGCTGTCCGAGAACAAAACACCGGTAAATGTCCGTATCGTATGTGAGAACTGAGTGATCGCGTGCTGATTGAGAGAACCACATTACACAAATGTGTGGAACAGCAAACAGAGCCACTGAGAAGAACCACACACACAGTATACTTGCAATCGCTCTTCTTTCGGTGATCCAACGTGCATAATGCAGAGGGACGCAAATTGCAACCATTCGATCTGCCGTCAGCTGTACAAGACTCAGAATGCTCACCATCAGAATGGCACCAACTGTGGATTCTACAAAGGTGCACATGAGCTCATTAATGATGAGTGGATATTTCAGAAGAATATTATCTCTGTGACTCGCCGATATATTAAAGAGTGTTGTGTCAGGTGAACGATTTGTTCCTAAGGAAGCTGCTATACTGAATGGCATAGCCAGAAAAGCCAGCGTTAAATTGGCCAAGCAGAGATTTCCAAAATAGTACCGAGTTATTATGCCTACCCGCTCACTGGAGGAACAATATTTATGCACACTTCCGGATGTCTCCGCTTGTTCTTCCATCTCCAGTTGTCGTGAACAGAGGGGACCAGGGCTGGGCATACTCACTCGAACATCCGGTTCGGCTGTTTCATCCAGCAATTTTCTGTCTGGTTGGATGGATTTACGTGCACACGCTTTGTTAGAACTGCTGTTTGACGGGAAATGATCAAAATACTGACGTTTACGGAATCTGTTCTGACACCAGCGGTAGACGGGGTTGAGGGAAATGCACAGTAGAATGCTGTTTTCTACAATATTCAGAGTTAATACAAGAACCAGTAGCGCAAACTGAAATCCAGCTGTTACGTAGTAACGAATGGAGCCGGTTTCAGACGAACTACTAAACTTGATCATCGAGCTGAAAGCTAGGATATTTTCGACGTCGTTTGTCCATGAATTATGATCACATACAGTTCAACTGCGACAAACTAAAACAAAGGAAAAAATAATAATATTTCGATTAAACAGTAATTTAATTTTGGCACAACCCTTTCTAGATTGTTCCATAGACGTAGTATGGCTTCGTCCATCATATAACTAGATATACTTATTCGTACACAACAACTGTGAAAAAAACAAGAGATGCTAGTTAGCGAATCATCAAAGGGAAACAAAAGTTGTTTGTGACCGATATATTAGACAACCTTTACACACCCACCCCCATTGACAAACCTTTGATAATATAATTTCTAGCGCTATGGTGGCAGAGTAAATATATATATTTAACCCTATAGAAGACGACATTGGTCAATATCAGTTAGTACGATGTCCGGAAAGATAAAGTAACCGGTTGTGTCTTCTGTAGAGTGTAGTTGACTGCAAGTACATCAGTGTCTACCGAGGTTAAATACGATGAGGAAGGCTAACTTATTTAGTAGTCGACACACACAATCCATAATTAACAGCCAGCTTTTCGCCTGACCGAACGTCATATTCTCAGGACACTAGGCAGTGAGACACAGAGTGTCGGCGATAATCTTAGCTTGGATTCCCATAAAAGGTGTAGTTTTTAATCAAGACCGCTCAGAAACGCTTGTTAACTTCTGCTGATAAGTTAGTACATCCGCCCGAAATGCTCTTCATCCTGAACGGAAAGTATCGTTGACAAATATTATTGTATTGCCACTGCGACGAGGAACGGATAATTCTTCTGATCAAGTGTTAACGTGCGCACTGTCTGTAGAGCTAGCATCTTGTGGCGTTGAAGGAATGCTCATATATTCAATGAATTGTTTCCGTTTTATTTCCTGTAACAAATTCGACGTACCTGATTCAGTTCTTTACTTCCGAATCGATTTTCAGCAACCTCAAATATACCGAGGGTGTAGTGGGCTCATGAATCGATCTATCCCTGTCCAGTATGATCGTCCAACGCGAGCTTAAGTTCAACCATTTTAAAACCTCAATGAATATGCGCTTTAAACGTGTCATCTTAAAGTTGCTCAAAGCGATCCATCCGATACGCAGTAATAATCCTGTGTGGACAAGAACAGTCGACCTTGAAACCGCAGCTTCTTTGATTTCAACCAATGAAATGCAAATACTCGAGGTTTATTGTTGTCCCATTAGTCTATTAGAAAGCTGGTTTTCGTGCTTAACGGCAAGTTATTAACGAACCATTAGTTGAATTAGCAGAGGTTGCCCTTGTCAACCAGCGTTATCTCTGGTGTTCAAAGACATCGAGTTGTGGCCGGAAGATGGGTCATATAATGTTAATGTATGATTTCCGTCAGCCTACCATTCAGAAATTGTGCCTGTTTACGAGGAAAACTTCCTGTTTGACTAACCTCTTCGCCATCAGTTAACCCACTACATCTGTTAGGATTACGTCGGTAACGCGGTATTTCACAACCATATATATATATATATATATATATATATATATATATATATATATTAGAGCACACTGTATATGTGATCAGTCAGGTAGGACTATT
>LOND01002600.1:49750-61912 GCA_014220965.1 Paragonimus kellicotti
TACGAGAAAAATTTGCTTTCCGTTGAACTTCACCTACTCAATCAGTAACTCCTTGTACTCAAATGTTTAAAAAATAATAAACACTTGAGAATCGATTGTTATTCAGAATTTTGTCAATATTAGCTTCTCAGCAGCAAGCGCTACCTGGGGACATTTGAACAAAGAAGTCGAAACTGTATGGTGCATCAAACAGTGTCTATGAGCCTGTTGTTTATTTCAAGTGGTGTTATTTCGTCATTTTGTACTAGGTAAATTTGACCAATAATTTACTTAACGCCTCGATATTATCGAACACGGAAATCAACTTCCACAATTTTTCACACTGTACAGCGTTCACAAATTTGAACAATTGGCATAAAAAATGCCTTTACTGAAGAACCCTTGTTACAAAATGAGTACTTGTAAGCTAACTCTGTTGAGAAACATAGTAGAATAGCAACAGAACTCTTCTGCTTTTTGAATAAATGCGACGAACACTACGTTAACAAACGTTACGAAATAAAATAATGCATACATACTGTTGAACTTCAGCCAGCTGTTCACATTAAGTTTATGGTTTCATATGCTCTATTTCTCTTACAGATCACGACGCGTCGATCGGTGATTGAAGACCAAGTTGTGCAGAGTCTTACTACTGTCAGTCAGTGAACGTTTCATTGATAAATGATGCAGTGGGAAAATTGTTGATGGTAAGTGAATGCACACAATTTTCATACCTAACCTAAGACATGTGCCACACTTCCTAATTAATCAACAAGATCAGCAATGAGACCGTGTTGCGATAAGTCATTTTGATCGATTCTACTCATAGCCATGACAATAATATTCAGATGTATATACCAACTGGCAAAATTCAGAAACAGTGGACAAACTACTAATCTTTACTTCATTTTTTGTCGCGACCGCCGAGAACACAAATTATTATTTCAATCAATACTTGAACGTTTTCAAAACTATACAACTGATAATCTCGTTTTTGACACATGTCATAAAGAATCAAATGATCACGACTGCTTCCAACAACACCTGGCAAAACTTAGTTTGCAGTGTTGGCAGAAAATTCAAGTTTCCTACGCAAAACGTTTCATTACAAGAGCAGCGTAGAATAATCTACTAAAGTTAAACGGCCAGTCTCTTGGACGCTCGCATCCCTCAATCATTCCGTGATTTTTAACGTATGGGGGAAGATGTGCTAAACGACATGATGTAATTAGTCGTGGTTCTTTTTCAGGTCAATAGGTTCGATCTGCTCAAAAGTAGACCGTTACTGTTTACTGAAATGGTGTCAAATTTTGCACTGATCCAATTTGGACGACATCGAAACTTGTTCAGTCCAGTAAACATTCAATATCTGATTTCCAAAATATTCGAACATGAATGTCATTGCATAAAGCTTCATTTTACGTGCGAACGGTGGACTGTATTCTCTGTGATCCATAAGTACATTACATTGTTTCTGAGCATCACTTTTCGTCGTCTCTCCAAGACACATATTGCAATTTACACTAGAACATTTAAACTACCTCCCGGTCTAAAAGTTGATGTAGTACAGTTGCTTTCTATCTGCGCTGAATTGGGACTCATTTATTCAAGAGATCAAATGGAATGTCGACATTCCGCAACATGCCTTTCCGCAATTTTGTTGAGTTCAAGCGGCCTCAGCAGTCCAGTAGAACAAGTACACTTATATTACAAACACTACGGGGTATTCCAAAAGATTCTCGACTGCACCGCTTTTTGAGCCTCCGTCTGGTCAAAGTAAGTTGAATGTAAGAAGATATTTGAACTCGACTGAGAAATTTCAATGGCAGAATCGTTGCACTAAATTAACGGGTCAATTACTTATTTGTCATCTTGAAAGAACGGCTGGATGAGAGGTCAGCAGTGATTTTACTCCTACGTATAAAGGTGATCATAACATGTTGTCTCCTAGAAGTCAGCGATTTAACCCTTATCTTAAAAGCAGAACGACTGCATTCGAACCACCAGTTCAGTTAAAAATTGTGTCATTTTAGATTGAAACTTACCGTCTTTTTTCAAAATGGTTTCTCTGGAACTGTCAGCTGGTGTGAGACAGTTGGAAACGATTGTGCGTTTTCTACCCATTGTAATAAGAACCTAAGCATTCTCAGTAATTATGCCTTTGTAAACAGAACGTGTTAACGTTCGCATCTTGCCAATAAAAGCACATGTGGGTCACAGGCTAGATTCGAAACCTGATTTCACGCCCATCCTCAAAAAACATCTGATTGTCCGACCAACGTATAACGTTATACAATGATGGGAAAACGCTTATGCTAACATGAATTGGCCAAGAAAACTGTTTGCTTTTGATATCAAAGTTTGACAGAGAGTATAGTTAGATTATTGTACAAGTTAGATACTTGGACTATCGCGAGCTGTGATTAGCGCATTCTCGTGGTTTACGTTGTTCTTTTGCTTTGGGATAATCTTATCGCGTAGCTCAGCTTGCCTCACGTTCTAGCTTGCACCTGTATAGTCAAAGCAAATATAAACGTTTACTAATAATTGGTGCCTTATTGTCGCGTTGCTGAAGCATACACGAAACACTATCTCTCGCGGAAGTGAAACGGCTTGATTAACACCATTTCTAAAACGTACGTAGAACAGTACCGCTTCTCATTAAAGAAAGCTTGTATAGTTGAATCAAAACTAACATTGGTTATAAGCCTGTGATAATAACCTTATACAACTGAAGATAAATTCTTTATATTCAGAAGAATACTCCTTAAAAAATTGGCAAACCCATGGATTCTCAGGCCATGATTGATAATAATGGTTGAAAACAATAACGTTTATACGACCAAAAGGTATAATTACATGGCATTGGATTTAACGGCAGCTTAAGTGTTTAGGTTAAAATGCAGAAACTTCGAACAAATGCCACTTAGTTATACACTTTATAGTCACAACCTACCAAAATTCGTGGGCTTATGTTTTACTGTCTATCCGTCTTTTGAAGAGTTGCTTCTCCTCTCAGTATTTTTTTCCCCTCATCATCAACATACGTATTTTAAACGATAGGCGATGATTCCAGAAAAGTCATAGTCACCTGTGGCTTGATTGAGAGTTCCTATTTTTTCATGATACTATCTCGCGGTTCAGTAATGTTAAAACATATTTGTTGTCGTACACAACAATGACTCCTAACCATCTTGCACAATTCAGAACAAAAAGACATACATTAGCACTGGGCAACTTCCCCGTTTAACGTCATCGGTCTTTGTAATAACATGCTGTCGATCAGCTAGATAGCAACTGGTCGTTTTCCCACTTTGAGTCTTATAGTATGAACTCTACGTGATTTGTGTGGTTGCACGAAAACTTTAAAAATCAAATGCAACGTTAGAATGATTACATTGATAAAAAAATGTAACTCTGGCATCCGACAAGACACTGCGCTTTACCGATTTTTTATCATTACAGGTTATATAGTCATGGAAGCTAATCAACCCCAGGATGTCTGACTGCAATGCATATACCCCATATGTAGTGTGTTAGAGTACTCTCTTTGCCCACATATAATTAACAAAACTGTCAATTATCAGGATATATATTTTCACACACGACTTGCGTCTGTAGTGAAGGTTCGGGGATTTAAGGTTATTTCAAAATTGAACATCACCCACACTTGATCGAAGCCTTCGCATTCAGATAAGCCTTTCAGGCTAGCCCACTTCGAAAGGAAGCTCTTATTAGAGCTCATCAGTAGTGCATATCCTTGTCTGGATCGGAGTTTGCACTCTGACCCTCGTGCTTGTGAGACTAGCGTGTTAACCACAACGCCAGCAACCTCACAATAGGCATGACCGAATGATCAAATCCGAACGCTCAACCACAACCTTGTATGAATAGTGTTCAGCTTGCCCGATCATTTCGAAAGAAAAGTAAACGGAAATTTGCATCCGCGCACATATTTTAAAACAATCTTCTGCGTGTGAGGCGGATGAAACCCAATACTAGACCTGCCATAATCTATTGTATTTTATTATTTCTCGCATTCTTGAGTTTAGCTGATCCAAGTAATTTAAAGCCAGGAACCGTTTGATTTATTTTGAACGGCTAAAGTCGCTGTCAACATTTCTAAAACATTTTGCGCAGTACGCGTGTGACAGAATTGTTCTATATTATCAGTACTGCTACATTGCTGCGTTTATAGAGCAGAAGGACGACTGAAAATAATTGTTAACTTCTATATGCTCTCTCTTTCTCTAAAAAAAGGAAACATTCAACGTGATATTCTTTTTTAACAAAACGTTTGAAGGATGATGTACGTCAGCAAGACAAAAATTATTCTAAAAAAAACTTTAAATTATTTAACCTTGTACCTCATTCGCTACTGAAGATTAGTACCGTCGGTTTATTACAATTTCAGGCATGGAACATTTATTTATAAAAATCGTTGATCAATTCGACATAAACATTTAAGTTACAAAGTTAAATTTTTATATTTCATTTTGGTAACCCAATAAATTACCATGCCTCAAAGCCAGATGGATGACACTGGCCTGTTCAAACAGGCTACTAAAAACTGAAACAAAGTAAATCCAACGAGAATAACATCGACATAGTGCGTGTGTTCTATACTGCAGCTTGACACTGACTTACAAAACCGTACGCGCTCATGCCCGTTTTCCACCTGTAGGTGCAATGGTCACGGTCAAGTTGAAAGGATTCGCAAGTTGTCTCAACAAACTCCGTTCTGGAGTTCCATGTGCACCATCAAATATTTCTCCAGGCAATTATGCGGTAAACAGAGTTTACAAGTCAATCGTGCACTATATGTGAATGTTAACTGCAAGTAACCGCAATTCTGGCTTCAGCGAAAAAAGGTAACAGATGGGTGTTTACGTAGATGTCAACTTGTTAGGTTAGACATTACTGTAGGAATGCGGTGGGCATTGTCGTTGGCATCTGTATGCCTGACTGTAGATGTGGTCATTTAGACAGGTCCAATGTCAACTTTTTCCATTTATCCTGTTGTCTTTCATTCTTTAGTGCGGTTCTGAGAAAGCTGATCACTAGCCTCGATTATATCTTCTGTATTCGTCGATCAAACAAACGCTTATTCGTAGTGTTGTAAAATGAAGTTTTGATTAGGCCTCAATCGTGTTTGCGACAAGAACGTGCAGCGTTTTTGTGTAAAGATGATTAATGCATTTGCCTTGTGTTCTGAGGATGTTAAGTAAGGATATGTATACTTTGCTCAAAGTTGACAAGTAAATAAAGCTTTTTTTGCCTTAGACGATGCAATCGTGTTGACTGAACTGTGGTCTTCATAGAAATGTTGACTGTTGGCTTTCAGGGTATCTGTTTCATCAACGCTGTCTGAGACCGCATAAGTTGACAGTAGATAACGTCAAACAAAGAATACATTTTACACACTGGAACACCAATGATGGATTCGGACACTTCTCTAATATGCAATGTGATTTCCGCACACCCGTCGGCTCGAATGACGGATTGTCAAACCGTAGCAGCAATGGACACAAAAACGAAACGGACGCAGTCCATGCGTTCAGTTGGGTTTGAGTAGGGTCATTTACTAGATAGCAATGTCCGGGTGAATGGTTGTTCACTGGATACCAGCTTTCCCGTGAAACAATCGGGTTTCCGATTCGGCTCTTGAGTTCAAGCAGGAAATGTGTCATTTAAGGTGATTTCGTTTGAGCAAAAGCGTTATAAAATCGCATGATTGTCAAAAGCATGTCACTGAAAAACAAAGTCGACAGTAAAACCGTCTTAACCCCAAACTTTTTGAATAGTGGCTGTAACGTCCTCTTCTTGAGATGTTCCGTTAAAACTTTCGAGTACCCCGCTGTCATAAGTAAGTGAACCACTGTCAGGTTAATATGATTCAAGGGTGTTTACACAGTATGCTACTTTTACAAAGAGTGGTCAATAGTGTGGTGTAACCTGGCAAAGCGTAATAGTTGGTGGAAACAGAAATATCTCACAATAATCTAACTACTACACACCTGATTTCAGTTATAAGAGACAGGGTTACTGGAAGCCAATTTCGCGTGGCCGCCTCTCGCAAAATGCAACAAATGCTTTGCGATGGTAACACGTTTGCTCTACATAATCGTTGCATGTTCTACTTACAGCTGTTCACCGAAACTTATTAACCTGGCCATGGATGACTGTCAATTAGTGCAACACATGGCACAGGGGTGAAACTCCACGGCTTTAATCACGTTTATACAGTGTCTCCAACTGCAGTACTGCGATTCGTACAAGATGGATCAGTTTGACAATATGAGATTACACTACAAAGACCCATCGATGTGCACCACAGAGTAGAAAAGAGCTGAATCCGGACAACCGATGGGTCTGCAGTTTTTGGTCAACGTTTAAAAAAGCGTGTAACATCTCCACCAAGGGTATCACTGTATTCGAACAAAACATAAATAAACAGAGATTCTAACGTCAGAAACTGAGTAATTTTTTGCTAACGTTGACTAGGTAAGGTAACCGGTTGACATATGAGGGTAGTAAGCTTTCTTCTTGATATATTGTTTTATTTTTCACTTCGTTAACTGAATTTTCTTGCCATCATTAAGGCAACATTTATCAAGCCGTTGATTTGAGGTGTTGCTCACGTCGGCGGAGGATTCGAGGGCACGAGTTGAAATTCGCTTCTTAGTATCTTATAATTTTCTTGAATTGTTAGCAAATTGACTTTAATTGATAAATCTAAAACAGGCTGCGTTCAGAATTTTTCCTTGCCTCTCCTACTTTATTGTTCAACACATTCTGATTATCTATTGTTTCTTCGCAACAACTTACCGAAACTGTAAGACTGAAAAATGACCATAAGGTTTGAGTGTTATAATCAAGTACATGAAAGGCTGGGTCGTTTCTGTAGTTTGGCTTTTTTAAGTATTAATCCACTTAACACATTGTTACCTTGTCCGTTAAACTGGAACTAAAATGATGAGTTGTTCTCGGCAATTCATCATCCAATCAGAATGCACACGACCATTCGAAATTTAGAGATTCCGTAGAGGTTGAAGAAAATCACACCTAATACTTGCTATTCCGGATAAAGCTTTGGCTTACATCCCACTGTTGACTGGAAGTGTACGTAGGTGAGAGTGAGGGACGACTGGCAAACACCATTAGGCAAACTCATTGCATGGTTATATAACAGCTTGCTTCGAAAATTCTGATATTGGACTCATCACTATGAGTAAACATAGCAGCTACTTTTTTCTTCAAAAGAGATCTGGCAGACTGAACGAATGTGGCGGTACAACTCAGCTGAAGCGATTCGACTTTACGTAATCTGACATCACGAGGATTGCAGCCAACACTGCTGTCTTCCAAAAATTCAAGACAAAATTTAAATCTCAACACTGGCATTGATGTGCATACTTGATATCAGTTGGTGGTGTTGGAACTTCGGACCAAAGTATGGTTTGTTCAATTCCAGACACTGAGAAGTAGTTAAACAGATTTGTTAACCTGAAAACATTCATTCTGAGAAAAATCTGGACCCCGGCTGAAACAGCGTGGAATGACATGGCAAGTATTGGACAGGCTAAACTATGAAGCCATGCAGAAAGCTTATGAAAATCAACATTTCAGCAGTTACACACGCAGCTTACTGTGTCAAAAAGAATCCATAAACTAATAAGAGAAATAGACTACCTGAGATCCCGACTTGCTTTCGTAACTGAGCTCGTAGAGCGTTTCTGTTTCTGTCGCATTTTTAAAACCAACCGGAAGCCAGATTTTTGCGGTCCAGTCTACTTGGAAGTGAGTTGAGTTATTTTCCGAAACAAACTTTACTGCAACATATGAACAGTGCCCAAATGTTAATTGCACACAATTTTGTTGAGCATCCACTTTCACTATTATCTCAAAGCATCCCCAGTTTTATCGCAGGTGAACACAGTTGTTTCTTACTTATTACCTATTCCTCAAAGTTTAGTTTCATCTGACAGTTTAACACACGCTAAATATTCGTTAAAATTTGGTTAATTTTCCATAAGTGAAATGTCAGCATGAAATAGTATGTGAAGATTTGGCTCAAAAATCTGCATCTTGGAGGGTACATTTTAAATTATCCTTCATTACGAATGGCAATGTTCACACAGCATGGTGAACCTCTCAACCAAATAAACATAGGCTCGAAGGGAATCCTCTTTTGCTCAACTATGTTTGAGTTATTTTTAAATAGTCTGAAACTATTTTGCATGTTTTGACATGCACAAAACACGTTTACTATTTTCAGTGTCCAGGGAGTGCAGCTTCGTTTAATAATGTCACCCGTACATGTATGTTTTAACATAGAAAGTCTGTGTGAAAGTTTTCTTTACGAATACAAGGTTTTCAAAACGCATCAACAGATTGCCTGAGTTTAATGTGGCCAGACAAAATGCTGATCTATAAATCCTTGTGAATGCTGTCTGAGCTTATGTAACGGTTTGATTCGAACATCTGCTTCCGGTTATTTTCGTTAGATGTTCACGCAGAAATATTTCGTTGAAATAAACACCGTAAAAATCGTTGTATTCATTTTAGTTTACTGTGAGCCTTTATCAGACCATAATAAAGTGAATGAGCATAGACAGCATCAGTCCGTACGCTGCATCTTTAGGAGTGTGTAGTGCAGTTACTATTGCGAATACGATACATAGAACAAAAAGCTGACCCACATCCAAAAAGGAACTTATCGCGCGAATTTTACCCTGCTTCTAAAAACACATTTTCTTATTTGCGCTAATCGACTGAAAATATCTAAACCAACTGCATCATTTGGGCTACCTTTATATCAATATTATATTATCACCGTTCACAGGGGTTCTGATTTAAAAGTTCCCCGTTGGGTATCCGTACTACGAAAATAAGTTCAATCTTCGAAATGTTCAGTTATTGTAAGTTGATGGAACGTTATAGTATAACTCTTAATCTGTGAATGAAATAAACTGTAGTGAAAAACAGGCAGACTTTTCATGCGCGTAATTCAGTGTTCACAAATTAGACATAAATTGGCTAGGCTATTACACAGTCTTCGTTAAACCAAACTGGTATGTGATAAAACTTCAACTAGAAAACCGAAATCTCTCGTTCAGAATTTTGCATTTCAAATTTTATTTCACTCATGTACTCTGATTTACTTCTTACACGTCATAATGAATATGAAGGTTTCAAAGAGCTAACTAATTGACAGTTCATCATACCTTGAACAACTAATCTCCAAAACAGTGATTAGAAGACACGTCCGTTCTCAATGAACTGAAAATTAAAAACCTAAAACAAATCATTTCATCGTAAAAAAAAAGGATTATTGGGATAGTGAAATGTTTGCAACTACATTACCATCATCAAGATCATTGCCAAAATCAGCAGGAATCCCACCGCGATCTTAATTACAACTGAATGAAGTCCAGGTCAGGTCATCATTTAACGCTAAACATGTCGGTAATATTTTGATACATTGAGTGCTATGATAAACGTAAGACTATATGAAAGAGGTCAGCTTTCATGTATGGTCGTAATATCTCACAAGAAATAGTTTTCTGCACCATTGGAATTTTTTGGATGGTTGGGTTTTGCATCTGATTACTACCGTTAATTAGCTCTGTTCATTTATGTGGTGCACTTAAAATAAAACGTCTGTTATATCTCAGGATGCTGCGTCTTCCTCATCCCTTCACCAACTGAACTTGGTTGAAAAGTACTATCATCCGCAGAGGCGTCAACTGTTGTGGTTGACTTTGTATGAAGACAACACATCATAACACTAGGCAGTAAATATGCGAAGGCTTCTTTAAATCACCGGTTGACGTGACACGTTCTCGTCTGAACAGTTGGCTATTTGTCAACGCCGCTTGTTCGCATAAATGTGCACTACGCAACCATCTATAAAGTCACTGTTCAACGCGTGAAGAATGAAGTAATTACTTAAAAACAATTATACATGTGTATCAGTTTTGTTAGAAACAAGACACAGCCCACAGCCGTTTGGCAGAAGCATAATCAATGTGAGGACTTTCACCACTAATCAAATGGAATAATGTATGTGATGAATAATCCGAGATTTGTTGAAGTTCAGTTAACCCATCTTCTTCTCAGTACATCAGGAATTTTATGATAAAGAGTAGAAAAAATGAGTAGAACATCTACTGTTTGAAATTTAACTATGGATGCAAACTAACAGTTGAATGGTACGAATGATACCTAGTTGGCAAACGCCTAGTTGCAAATTGCTTTCTGTGAACTCATTTTAAAATAGTTTACGTTAGAACCGGAGCTTAAACATAGGAGAGAAAGTTCCGACATCCATACATGACATATGTACGGATCGGATGGTTAATGTAGGAAGTTATGTCACATAGATCACCAAATGTATATACCCGAGCCTCTCCAGAAAACTTACGGTAGATGTATTGCTTAAATTTTTCGCTGACATGAAGTGACAGAGATAAATCTTTTTAACTACAATCCTCAAGTGCTTCTCGTATAAACAGCCACAACAAGCCACGTAAAAATGAAGGATCATTCAGAAGATTTATCATCAATGTTACTTTATTGCCTAAAGCTAACGGAATATGTACTGAATTCTTCGTGAAAAATTCATGCAACCCGAATATCTTTTACAGATAATGCGCTTAAGACTGTGTGTATGAAATTACCTCCAATAGTTAAGCCTTACCAATTGTGGTGTTAATGCCTTATTGGATAACTCAAGTGGACACTTGCATCATGCAACTGTGTTACATAGAGGCTAACATATCAAATCTATTGCTCGTTTTTGAAAGGGGCTGGTAGAAAATTCTTTCGTGTATGCATAAGATGTAATTAACTAGTTTACTTGTCCATTTATATAACTATCAGTAGGTATACATTTTTAGTTAAATCTGTATTTCACACCCAGCATGTTAGAACAATGACATACGTATGACGCCAGCTATTGGACAACGACTCCTGGTGAACTGCTTGTTATCCAAACCGACCGAGTTGGCTCCGTCCATGTAATGTTATCTGTTTTTGTACATGCAAATCTTAAATTTTGACTGATGTCCGCATTGCTGGAAGCCCGATGTATGATAAATTTTATTGTTTATTTATCCAATAGTTTCTGATGTTTTATAATGGGGCCTGAGAAAAGACGCAAACGCTTGTATGTATTAGATAGCAGGAAAGTTCAGAACTCGAAAATCACTGGAAACCATTTACTTGCAAACAGATTCGTACGCGGAAAAATTTCCCATCCACCTAGAAACATTTCGTTCTTCCATGAGATTAATCCCATTAATTCAATTAAATCTTAATTTCATAATAAGTTGGGAAGCTGGAATTCTGAGATACAATCAGAAACTACAGTGGCCAACCAAGTAGCCACTGCAGAACATTCGAGTGAACGTGAAATAAGTTCACCGCTATTTTTGGTCTTGCCACGAGCTGTTATTTCACAGCTGGTTCGCCAAGGGTTTACCACTAATATGTATTAAGCCTTGACTCACACTCACTTCGATTTCTACCAAAAACTTGAAATTTTTTAATTTCTTGGTATTCAAGTTGGCGAAAATGACGATTCTTCCAACAGTTATTTAGTGGACTGACTAAGCTGTATTAGAAGCATGATTTCAAACATAGATCTTGTCATAATGTATCTGCCCAATGAACTGGAAAGCAATTCGAATGTTTTTAAAGATCACTATTTGAGCCGGATTTTTCAAACCAAAATCAGCCACGTCTGACAAATTAGTTTGGCAAAAAGGAACACTCTTCGGTCGGCTGATTTTGGAAAATGGGATTAGTCCCAGGTTCCGTCCTTGTTGACATTCGACAGTAGTTTTTATCCATCTAAACAACAGGTCTTGGCAGCAGTTAGCAAAGCTGAGCCAGAAAGGCATGGTGATCTACAGATTTTGCTGTTCACTTTTAGTTGTAAACTACAGATTAATAAATTCATCAACTTAAAACTAAACTGTGAATCACACAACAGCAAACTAATAATTGCTTATTGCTGTGAATCCCCTACCAAACTTCAAATCTTGACAAATGGTTTTTCTCGCATACTCATGATATATCCTCCGTTCCTAGTAACAAAACGTTATCAAGGAAAAGATGAATTGTTCGTTGCGTAGAATACCTTGAACTAATCAATTTTGTCCGACTCTTAAAAGG
>LOND01002601.1:28455-42564 GCA_014220965.1 Paragonimus kellicotti
GATGAAGCGGCCACTACATTTTCCACACATGTTCATAGGTTCATAGGTTGATGCAGGAGGGCGAAAAATATTTGCTTATACAGTCCTGTCTCGGTGTTGATCGGTGAAAAATTGTGTGGACGGTGTTCAGGTATAAAGAAAAGTGAATGGAACTAGATGGAAGATGAGTTCAATGAAGCTGCTGGCTGAAACTATTCCGACAACGAACATTGAAAGACGCTGAACCAACATTCAGTCAGAGGTGCGCAGGTGATGATCTGTGAGACTGAGCTAGTGTTGTGGTTAGAGAAACTTGTAGCGCCGTTTGTCTTCCGCGTATGTGCCGATCGAGCAATATTTTAAAACACTCAATCCGATTCAGCCGTGACCACAGAATTGGGCAATGCGTTCCAATGTGAACAGACCTAACTGTGAAGCAGTTCTGTCTACAAGTAACCTGTCTGTTTCCATTACTAAGTTTCAGCGATTGACCCCTCAAAAGTTCATCATTATTTAGTGGGAGAAGATGTGCTAGTGTATGACACAGGAAGTTGAATATTTTGTAAGTAAGAACTAAATCCTCTCTGATATATCTGTAACTAATTGAGAATTGACATAATCCTATCAATCCTTCCGGGTAGGGGGTTTTACTGAACCCCATAAACGTTTTAGTGACCAATCTCTGAACACTTTCAATAAGTACCGAATCTTCTTTAAGATAAAAACGACGGACTTGTGTATTCATTTCCAGATGTAGACGGATAATGGAGGTGAACACAGTGGAGAATACCTCAGGGTGAAAGGTTCCCAAAATTCTTCCTAAAAGGTTCAGGGCTATTTGTGCTTTTTTAGCCATGACGGCATAATTATGGACAGACTCAAACTGTCTGCCACTATGGTCCCTAGTCTCTTTCGCATGCTGACACGAGCATTTTGTGTCACCAAGGTAAGAGACAGTACAATTTTGATGGTGAGCGAGCTTGATTTCACCACTGTTGATATTGAACGACAAGTTATTCTCTGCGGGACTCTGGTTTAGGCAGTACAAAGGGTTTTGCAAAGTAATCACATTTTCCGGGCGCTTCAGTACTCACCAAGAACACAAAGAATGAACAAGAGAAACCCTAAGGCTGACTCTTGCGGAACGCCGCTGTTGGAAGGACCAGTTTAATAAGTGTCCATTCGCCTTGACGTTGAATCTACGTTCAGTCAGATGATCCACCAGCCACGTGAGTAGGTGCTCATCGAAGCCATAGCTATTGAGTTTCCGCAGCAATATGGAATAATCAGTCTCGTTAAAGGCTTTGGAATAGCTAAGATAAACCACGTGTCTGGAAGATCATGCCGTCTACGTCCAAACATCATGAGCTGTCAACAGATTCGTGACGCATTGTTATCCTTCACGAAAACCATGTTGCTGCCTGACGATGAATTGAAGGTCTTCAGCTTTAGCCCGGAGACCGTCATCTAATAAACTCTCCATCACATTAGAGACCAATGAAAGTAACGCTATTGGTCGATAGTTTCCTTGATCGTCTCTTCACACCCTTGCAGATAAGTGTGATTGTAGGCTGCTTACAGGCTTTCGGTGAACGTCCGGTTGAAAAGTGTTGTAAACGGTTCCGTTGATTCTGTGGCTCAGCTTTCCAAGACGATAAGCATTATCGCGTCTGGAAAGTGTGATTTGTGGGTTAGTAGGTTCTCTAACTTAACTCTGATTTGTGACATTAAAATCTGGGGTAATTTGATCAAGATACCACCTATGCGCTCAAAAATAGTTCATGATTCGCAGTTATTCACACTAACGTATTGTTTATGCCTACTGTTGATCGCCTCTGCGTCTGTACTGTTAAATTCATCAGAGAATTGCAGTTACGAAATGCTAACCTTACTCCTTGTTGTCCTGCTGCGACTTCGTTGTAGAAGAGCATGGGATTCACCCTCAGCTTCTCAACAAAATCGCATTGATACCACAATCGGTCAGCAGCCGTGATACTGGGATTCCGTTTGGTTACATACTCAACAAGCGCAAGTTTTTGTTCTATTTTTTTTCTTTGTTTTTTTGTTTGTTTTGTTCGTTTCTTTCGCGCCGTTTGACAAGGTAAACCACTTCATATTTTCCCTTACCTCTGGATTCATATGTTGCGTTATTTCTCTCAATTTTCGCTGGTATCCGCGTGACTGATTGTCAGATGTCTGAGTGTTTGACTGTTAATTGTTTGTGGTGTACCTCTGATGAACTGACTTATTACAGTATAGCACTCGCTTTGTCGATCTTGTCTTCAAGATACGCGGTCTGTGACAAAGGGCTCCACAAAAACGGTAGGATTCCAATTTGTTTTCTGTGTAAGCTTCAAGCTCATTCAATCTATGAACTGGTTTCGTCTGTGGTCCACAAGGCCTTAAAAAGGAAGCTAACCGAAAATCTATGGTAAATGTTGTCGTGACTTCGGAAGAAGGTCAAAGTGTGCTACCGAACCTGCCGCCTCACTGTAGATCAACCGCATATTCCACCTTGCCTTACTGAACCTGCGAACACAACTCCTAGTAAGAAAAGAGCTGCAAGGCCAATCGAAACGAGTGAGCGACTGTTGCTTCAACAGCGGATTAACCTGTTCTATGGTGGTGACATGATTTATAGCCCCGCAACTATTCTGACGCTATCTAGTAAGCCTGTTGACTCTGAAGCTCATTTTGCTGGCCAGAATAACTCACCTTCTTTTAACCGAGTAGATGTTTTCAACCAGACTACTCAAAACCTGAGAAACCCATGCAACTACGGCTGACCCACCTAGATAAAATGAACGGAAAGAAGCTGGGAAAAAATCAGGCCCATTCACTTTGGTGGACACTGCAAAGGAAACACAGCAGACAGATGCACCAGTATACTCAGAATAATGGCACTAAACTCGTTCATAGTTGTTTGTCGATTTATAATTATGTTAACTTTGCCTGATAGTAGTTCACATTGGGTGGAACTTGACAGAAAGGAATTTTTAAAACTTTTTGAACAGTTCACTTTTCTTGATATCTCCTCAGAGCGACTTCAGAAACTACGAAACAACCCTGACCTTGAGTACGCTTTCATGCCGCATCTGCTGTGAGTCACTCTTCGTACCGTAACAGACTTCGAGAAGCTAGCCAGCCACAACAGAGTGAGATGTCAATCAGGATACGCCCTGACCGAGACGAAAACGCGCATCTACATTCGTTGTCTGAGGCCCGAGCAGCTGATGAACGTAGACGCAGGAATATTGTTATACAAAGTGTGTCTGACGCTGATACTATTACTCAAACGGTGCACGATCTACACTAGTAGCGATTCCCAACATCACTTGTTGGTCTGTCTGATCTAACAGTCACCGGCGTGAATCGTCTGCGCCGGCCGGCGTACTTAGCCTAGATAAGTGTTCCTCAACTCCTGAGAATAACCTTCTCAACAAAAGAAATGACGAAAAGGGAGCGTGCAACTTGGTCCGCATCCCGCCCCTAGTTGCTTATTGGGATCGCGTACCACTGACAGATCAAGAAACATCGGATCGTAGTGGAGAAAACTATATCCTGTCGCGAAACCCAGTGCCACTGCTTTTAATATTACTCCAGATAACCTTCATGCAAATGCCAAAGTCGGTCCGGGAGTTCGAGAAAACCCAGACTCACCGCTGTTCCAATAGGGTCTGGCCGCCTCAAAGTGCACTCCAACACACCCACTCAGTCCTTCTTATTCGATGAATCTCTTCAGTTCGATTCATTTGCTATGCATACTGTAGGCGGTGAAGTAGCTTGCCGGTGCTGCTTTTACGCCAACGCAGTTTCACTCTTTAATAGACTGAAAGAGCTTCGTGACTTCTTTTCACGGCGGAACCCACTAAAATTAGACATCACGGAGATCTGATGTGAAGAAGTGTGGGATGGCGAATTGTCTATCCTCGGTATGACAGTGTTTCACATTGACAGAAAAATCACAAATGTGATGTAGCTCTTTATTTGGGATCGCACCTAAACTCCAAGTATTTATGACAAGGTGCCACTGGATCTTTCAGAATCAGTCTGGCAAATGGTTAACTTCACTCGCAATTTCACTTGTTTGATTGATGTGATTTACAGACCACCTTCTACGCACAAGGATGTCGACACGGCCTTGCACAAAGTTCTGCGTAGAATACCATCTTTAGTTTGTGCTGAAACGTTGATAATGGAAGGTTTTAATTACCAGGAGTTAGTCAACACTGCAACGTCTTTCTCTGCTAGAGGTTTCTTCGCAGCAGTAATGGAAGCTGGACTGGTTCGGCATGTTCAGGACCATACGTGGTGACGGATGGACCGGGCGCACTGTTGTCTTGATTACATTCTTACCAACGAGGTTGACGTACTAAGCAATCCAAATATCACAGCTCCACTTGGTCGTAGTGATCATGAGATAATTGAATTCAGCGATCTACAGGAAACTAGACAATACATTCCTTAAAATACAAGTCTGAAGACCTAACACAGGACAACTTTCGCAGGGATGGAGACACATCCTAACACAGTTGATTGACTTGGTGCCTTCACTACACTCAGACTGGATGATCGCTGGCAGCTGTTCATTGAGGAGATCTCTGATGTTGTTGAAAATCATATTTCAGTAAGGTTTCCCCAGTCCAGTAGAAAGCCTAGACGCCTACGGAGTAGAACCAAACGTTTGATTACACTGAAACGTTCAGCCTGGAACAGGTACCAATTAGAACAAACTGAACTTGCGTTTGTTGAGTATGTCATGTGGCGCAATCATATCACGGCTGCTGACCGATTTTGGTATCAATGCGATTTTGTTGAGAAGCTGAGGGTGAATCCTATGCTCTTCTACAACGAAGTCGCAGCAGCACAAGGAGTAAGGTTAGCATTTCGTAACTGCAATTCTCTGATGAATTTAACAGTACAGACGCAGAGGCGATCAACAGTAGGCATAAACAATACGTTAGTGTGAATAACTGCGAATCATGAACTATTTTTGAGCGCATAGGTGGTATCTTGATCAAATTACCCCAGATTTTAATGTCACAAATCAGAGTTAAGTTAGAGAACCTACTAACCCACAAATCACACTTTCCAGACGCGATAATGCTTATCGTCTTGGAAAGCTGAGCCACAGAATCAACGGAACCGTTTACAACACTTTTCAACCGGACGTTCACCGAAAGCCTGTAAGCAGCCTACAATCACACTTATCTGCAAGGGTGTGAAGAGACGATCAAGGAAACTATCGACCAATAGCGTTACTTTCATTGGTCTCTAATGTGATGGAGAGTTTATTAGATGACGGTCTCCGGGCTAAAGCTGAAGACCTTCAATTCATCGTCAGGCAGCAACATGGTTTTCGTGAAGGATAACAATGCGTCACGAATCTGTTGACAGCTCATGATGTTTGGACGTAGACGGCATGATCTTCCAGACACGTGGTTTATCTTAGCTATTCCAAAGCCTTTAACGAGACTGATTATTCCATATTGCTGCGGAAACTCAATAGCTATGGCTTCGATGAGCACCTACTCACGTGGCTGGTGGATCATCTGACTGAACGTAGATTCAACGTCAAGGCGAATGGACACTTATTAAACTGGTCCTTCCAACAGCGGCGTTCCGCAAGAGTCAGCCTTAGGGTTTCTCTTGTTCATTCTTTTGTGTTCTTGGTGAGTACTGAAGCGCCCGGAAAATGTGATTACTTTGCAAAACCCTTTGTACTGCCTAAACCAGAGTTCCCGCAGAGAATAACTTGTCGTTCAATATCAACAGTGGTGAAATCAAGCTCGCTCACCATCAAAATTGTACTGACTCTTACCTTGGTGACACAAAGCTGCTCGTGTCAGCATGCGAAAGAGACCTAGGGACCATAGTGGCAGACAGTTTGAGTCTGTCTACAATTATGCTGTCATGGCTAAAAAAGCACAAATAGCCCTGAACCTTTTAGGAAGAATTTTGGGAACCTTTCACCCTGAGGTATTCTCCACTGTGTTCACCTCCATTATCCGTCTACATCTGGAAATGAATACACAAGTCCGTCGTTTTTATCTTAAAGAAGATTCGGTACTTATTGAAAGTGTTCAGAGATTGGTCACTAAAACGTTTATGGGGTTCAGTAAAACCCCCTACCCGGAAGGATTGATAGGATTATGTCAATTCTCAATTAGTTACAGATATATCAGAGAGGATTTAGTTCTTACTTACAAAATATTCAACTTCCTGTGTCATACACTAGCACATCTTCTCCCACTAAATAATGATGAACTTTTGAGGGGTCAATCGCTGAAACTTAGTAATGGAACAGACAGGTTACTTTGTAGACAGAACTGCTTCACAGTTAAGGTCTGTTCACATGGAACGCATTGCCCAATTCTGTGGTCACGGCTGAATCGATTGAGTGTTTTAAAATATTGCTCGATCGGCACATACGCGGAAGACAAACGGCGCTACAAGTTTCTCTAACCACAACACTAGCTCAGTCTCACAGATCATCACCTGCGCACCTCTGACTGAATGTTGGTTCAGCGTCTTTCAATGTTCGTTGTCGGAATAGTTTCAGCCAGCAGCTTCATTGAACTCATCTTCTATCTAGTTCCATTCACTTTTACTTTTTACCTGATAAACCGTCCAACTCAATTTTTCACCGATCAACACCGAGACAGGACTGTATAAGCAAATATTTTTCGCCCTCCTGCATCAACCTATGAACCTATGAACATGTGTGGAAAATGTAGTGGCCGCTTCATCCCCCAACTACACTAATCACCTCGGCAATATAGATTCATAGCCTTTCCCAATATATTTACAGAGATAACAGCCAACGCCATCTGAGATGAAAAATTGCCCCCTGACACTGCGATTCCCTGTTGTGTCGTTCTCAAATGGACTACCTATAACGGGTCAATCGTCACGAATGTTGTTTAACTCTTTTCTCTCCGACCCTCTGTTACTCGGTCATTTCATGTCGTCAGTATCGAAGTGAGGTGATATCCACTGCTTTACTGTGAATAGTGAAAACAAACAACACTATATCGATCAAGTGTCCGTGTCTATCCACCAGAGCGATGAGGATAGCTTGACATTACATCTTCTCACCTAATCTGATGGTTTCCCATAATCCATCGATGAAACTTCGACTCATTCATTTTACATTACGGTTTTTCTGGTTGTCACTTAACTTCTTAGCATCTGACAATAACTTAGTCCATCTGTTTTCAAGTTCTTAGTGGTCCAGTCGAGTAGAAAACCCTGTGGTGTCATATGCTCTCTTTACCACATCAAAACACAAATATGTCTCCTAATTAACATAGAGTCATGTGCTGTCGAGATTGTCAGCTTTCTGATTGCAGTTAACATCGATCAAACGCGACTGTTTTTGCTCAATGTCTCCTCAAACGAATATTGTGACTATGGGTTTGAACTCGCAAATCAAGGATTGCGGACAATGGGGACGGCAAATTGATGAACAACAGAACTGATCGACTGTGTGTGTGGATGTGCACTTGCACGAACTGATAAAACACCAAATGTTCGTCGATCGGACATTGAAGAGTGACCGACATTCATCGACCATCGATGGGGATCGCATTTTCTGCTTAAAACAAGCATATCTTTGTCCGGAATTCACGGCAGGCAGATTAATAATCTAGATTATCAGCTTGATTGGAGGAAGGGCACCATGGATTAAGCAGCGACAAAGATGGAATTCGCATATTTCAAGGTAACCAAAAGAAAAAAGAACTCGAAATCAATTGTGGAAAAACTGCGAATTAAAATTAAAACAAACAAGGCAATTGCTTTTACTGCTAGAGTGAGGGTTAGCGAAACCCAAGTTCAACAGCATCAAGGTTAATCGTCCCTCGGATGACAGCCATTACTAACTGAAAAAGATTATTGTTCATTCAGTTGGAAGGAACACAGAATTCATTTAAGAAAAACAAACACATTATACAACTTGACCGGTCTGTCGTTCGACCCTACAACGATAGAACCAACTATTGAGTATGGTGGTACAGAACATTCGGGAGTGTGGACGTAGTAAGTGCCTGAGTACGAAACCTACCACCCTGCAAAAACCCCAACCTAGACATTTTCGTATGCCTTCAGACCGCACCATCTCACAGTGACTTGGCGTAATGTTGGCACATTTCTAGTAGAATGTTGAAAATAAATACACAAGCATATAGACTTGAACATCATCCACAATTGATCGCAGCTGTCGCATTCCCATAGACTTTCCAGTCGGCCCCTTTCGAAAAGAGCACTAGACTCGAGTTTCGCTCTCATTAGAGCTCGTCAGTAGTGCATATCCTTGCCACTGCCGGGACTAGAACTCCGGCCATTCTTTTCATGAGGCAACCGTGTTTACCACTGCGCCATTGACCTCACATTAGGCACGACCGAATTATCATATGTGAACGCTCAACCACTTTCGCTTGTGAGTAATGATCAGGTTGCCCGATCGTCTCGAGAGGAGACACAGTTACTGTCTGTTAACTCCAATCGATGACCCCTCGACTAGGACTTCTCTCCAAGTTGAAATCACAGAAATCATTGACTTGTTGAGCGGTATTTTGATTACTGATGAGTAGTAGGGGATTTTGGTTTCATATAGATTGAACATCACCCACAATTGATCGGCCGTGGCAAGGATATGCACTGTTAGAATGGGCTTTCCAAACTAACAGGATAATTTAAAGCACTGAGTTCCCTTGATCCAATTCGTCAAAACAGCAAGAAGACAAATATTGCGGGATGTTAACAAATACTGCAAATACTGCAGTTACATGGATTCATCAACGAAGCACAGTATAGACAGTTAAAACCCAGTGGAAGTCAAACGCCACGTATGAGAGGCGCGCCAAAAATACACAAAGAAGGTGTTCCACTACGCCCCATCTTGGCCATGGACAATTCACCTTACCACAAGCTCGCTCGATGGCTCGTTGATGTACTTAACCCAGTTCGGAAATTGTTGTCACCACACTGCGTCAAGGACTCATTCGAGTTAGTAAACGTCTTAAAGGAGGTTTCCGTGAGTTCGAAAACAATGTATTCTATCGATGTGCAGTCTTTATTCACTAATGTTCCCCTGCATGAGACTGTAAATTTTCTTGTGATTTTATTTCAGTTCAGAATATTCAATTGCCTCTTCCTCTTGAGTATATCAGGGATCTCATTCCACCCGAGAAGATTACAGAATGATAAACGAAACAGATTCCGCTCTTCTGAGTTCGCAAGCAGATTGCTTTTTAAAACACAACATGACGGGGTAGCCATGGGCAGTCCACTAGGCCCAACCTTAGCAGATGTTTTCTTGGAATGATTGAAAGACAAATTTTGATAAGATTTCCATGACTACTTTATACAAAAGGTACGTCGATGATATATTGATTTTTACTGAGAGTGACAAGTTTCTTCCATTCTTTAACTTTATGAACTCCATCCATCCAAATTTGTCTCTTACTTATGAAACTGAGTCGAATAGAAGCCTGGCTTTTCTAGACGTTTTACTTACGAGGCGCCTTGACGACACGCTTCAGCGGTCAGTTTATCGCAAAGCCACTTGGAGCGGCCAATACCTCCAGTTTTCCAGTTTTGCACCCATGGTCTACAAGCGTGGTTTAGTTAAAACATTGTTTGACAGAGCCCGACGGATTTGTACAGATGACCAGCTGATACAAGAGGAAGAGTTCCTTACAACCGCATTACTTGCTAACGGATACCCGGATAAATTCATCTCAGTTCATAGCAAGAAAACAACAGAAAGACCTACAGTTCACACAGCAAAGAAAAAAGAGGTGTTCATAAAACTACAATTCAGGGGAGACTATTTGTCCACTATACTGCGTCATCAGCTTCAATCAGCTGTGAATCGCACATACCCTGCAGCTGAATTGCGCCTCTTATCATCAACTCGGGGAGTTAGTTATGGAAACGCTAGACGTGACACACCTAACTATTCTGTCTCACATGTCGTTTATCAGTTCACTTGTCTCAGTTTTGCCAATGACCAGCCTCTCCATATCGGCAGAACGGACCGGTGTTTGCGTCAACGTATAGCCGAACACCTCCCAAAATGGTTGATTCAATCTGCTGAGCGAACGGACAGTCAAAGGAGCAGCCGAACGCGAAACCCGGCGTCGTCAATTGCGAAGCACATTTTGGAAACAGGTCACAACGTCAACCCAACCAGGTCGTTCACTGTGTTGCTACGGCACCCAAACCCCAAAATTCTGGCCATCAGTGAAGCTGTGCTGATCAAACAAAGAAAGCCAGTGTTGTGTGCGCAAAAATTGATGGTTCACACCGTCCACCTCCCCTGGTAACGGCCTTTTGACCCAAAATTCACTCTGTTCAACTATTGTTGCCACGCGCCTTTGTTATATATTCTGTTTTGACGAGATAAATCGAAATGTTAACATCCCGCAATGTTTGTCTTCTTGCTGTTTTAACAGGATAATGCTGGTTTTCAAAAGGGGCCGACTGAAAAGTTTATGGGAATGTAACAGTTGCGATCAATCTATATGAAAATCAAAATCTACTACTACTCATCAGTAATAAACGCATAACCACCAGGCAGGAATTGATGTACTATTTATTTTCGAGAATGTCTCTATCCACATATGAACGAACGACGCATTAGAGTACGATGTCCATTATCTCCTTTTAAAAGTCCATTAATTCAGAACTTAGAAAATTCGGTATCCCGGCTTATTAGTGCTAACCACACCAATAACCTTTAACTTGATTTTTTCGTTCTGGGAACGCTATTTCTGCACGTTTAGCCAAATCCCTGGTCTTTTCCAAATGAGTCACTTATAATATTCTCCTTTTTCTCTCCGTCCTATAAATTAGATGTCTTTGTCGATACGGATATAGTGGTGCGCGTTGTGAACGTCCTCCACCTAGTCTGTACTGGTCAGGTTGGAGTTTATGGTCTAGATGTTCGGCCTCGTGTGGAGTCGGAACCTACACACGCCACCGAACCTGTCCGGTGCGCAATCGTTGTGTCGGTCGGAGTATCGAGACGGGGCGTTGCCTCGGTCCCGTGACACATTGTGCCGACGCAGTGGGTGATGCCAGCGTGGTGCCATATGGATTGGGGTCAAAAATTGTACAAGGCGTAAGTTTCCCCTCACGTCTATAAGTTATTCGTGTCCACATGTTTGTCCTCCTAAATACTGATATACTGCAGGGGATTTGATTGATGTAAACACATAAACATCACTTACAGCAGACCGCAGTTCTCACAGTTCCATAGACTAGACCATTTCGAAAACAAGCAGTACACTCGAAATTCTCTATTGTTAGAGCTTGAAGCCAGTGCATATCCTTGCGGCGACCGGCATCCTAACTCTGGTCACCTTTTCATGAGACAACCTTGTTCATCACTTTGCCAATAAACTCAAATTAAACACAACTGAATTGTCACATGCAAATGCTCAGCCACATTCGTTCAGGTTGCCTTACCGCTTCGGCAGAACACACACTACTTGTTCTGTTAGCTCTAATGGGTGATTCAGCAAGTAGAATTTTTCGCGGAAACCAGGATACTTACCAAACGATATTTTGACTACTGGCAACCTCGTTTTGTTTGTTATTCATCAAATGTCAGAAGGGTATGAGTAAGTAAATCCATTTTTTCCGAGTTCACAGACTGCACTCATTCTTTTTGTGACTTGGGTGTAGTTTGGAATAATAGTTGTGAAAATATATGGAAAAAATTTGACATCTGGGTGTTGTAACAGTTTTCGAAACAGAACTCAGAAGTGTTAGACTGTAAAGCTTGTGTTTCTTGAGAGCACGCCACTGCATTTTTCAAAACATGCACTACAGTAGAACCTATCTTTGCAGTCATATAACTAGTAGATATTGTAACACAAACGAACAAGCTGCACAGTCCTGATCAATTTCACAGGCAAGCTCTACAGATCAACATAGCCATTCACTACTACGGCAGTCGATCGAGTTGTTGTAAGGAGGTGATTCGGCACTCACAATGAGAATGCAATGACTGAAGTGTTGTTGTCTTCACAATTGGAATCACTCGCTGAATCTCTGTTCTGTAAAGAATGCAGGGCGTCCCATACAGATGTTTAGGAGACAGATCAGAAGATTTTCTAATATATACACACTGAAAGCACATACATTCCGAAACAAAATCACACGGATTCCTCAGCTTTTAGCACTATATTGTCTTTTTAACAAGTCGACTGGACTACCTTTACAACAAACGAAACATTTGTGACAGAAAGCTGTATATCGAAATTTTTCTGTGACTTCGATGGCAACGACACGGATGTTGTTAATGGAGCTGGAATTGTGGAACGTGTCGGGCAATGACTGTCAGGCTGCGTGTCGAGCGTTGATCGAATGAACACAGCCGCTTTCGTATATCACATTATCCTTTGAAATGTAGGGCAAAAGTTTATCAGCGCTGGAATACACTACGGTATCAAACCCAACACGCCCGAGAGATAATTCACCTGAATGCGTGCATGACAGGTTCAGTGGGTCGTTTTGGTTGCACTGGTAGGAGGCGCATCTCCTCACTAAGCAGGCAAAGTAAATTGCACAACACTGATCATTCCAGCCTTGGGGGTATCATCATTTGCGAGGCTGTGCAAGCCTGCAGGTAACATCGAGAGAGCACTATGATGTGAGCCTGAAATATCTTGTTCCGCTTTGTCTGAGACAGATTCAGAGTCGTTTAAATGATACTGCGTTATTCTGATTGACCAACCAGATTGCAGATGTGCGATTGTTCACCTGTACGTATCGGATCCAGTTTTCTTGTTGACCCAATCACGAACTGACTCATTCTAACGTCATAACTAATATATGTGATCGTTGTGTCTGATTCGCTCTGTGTCTTGACTGTTTCGTACGGCAGCTGGCTACCATATGTATTCAGAGCCTTTCTGGTATAGTTTTTGACCCGTTCTCAATGAACGGTGTTACTCACTTCTCGGGTTGGGACACAGGTCGTGTGATTGATGAGAGCTTACCCCAAGGGACGATCCGACAACCGGCGACTTGCGGTGTGCGATGCAGAACCTACGTGAACAATAGCCATTCCAGCGGGAAGACTCAAGCTGATTTCGTGGCAGTATCGAACGCAACTCGAGGCTACGCAATTCGAGTTTATGCATCGATGACTCATCCGGTCGCCCACGTTGTCCCCGATCTGCTCGCTGTGGGCTTTTGGACGGACCTCCCTCCCGCGTTGAGGTATTCCGCCAAGTGTTGGAATACTCTCACCTCCCGCTTGATAATCCACCACATTTTCACGAACCTTTTGGAATAGCACATAGATTGTAGTACGGATGCGATCGTCTCATATTCCTCTGCAAGACTATCATGTGTATTGATTCGTCATGCTTGTGTGAATAATGTATTCACTAGTGCGCGTTTATGAAGGGCGGGCAGGAAACTACTTAAGTTCCGGTACTGGATAGACTACATGGATTTCCTATACACAGTTCTTTTAATAAATCCACCTTATCGGCGGCTTATCGTGATGAGTGAACTGGCCAAACAGGCGATTATTCCAAAACTCAGTAAGGTATTGCAACACGGTGCTAAGAGATGGTTAAAGTAGACAGCGGAAGAATCCCAAATAACAGGGAGATCGAACGAGTCACCATTCAATGGAGACGGTTCATCGGACGAGAAAAGACAAGTGATAGTCCGCGGCTAATAACTTGGGCCAGATGAATGGAAAAAGGCAGAAGTGCGCATGACGTCCAGATGGAAACCTCACTGTTTTGTGAACTGGAATTCGGGGTCATAAATGTGGACGCGCTAATTTAAGGGGGGAGGGGGCTGGCGATTTGAACAATAAAGTTCTCACTCTTTAGGACGATTTTTCGCTACATTATGAGCATGCATAAGAAAGACAGTCAATTGTCAACCTCAAATACGCACGTTACCCCCAGGCTGGGATGACAACTATTTAAGCTCCACACTAGGTTATCTGCTGCCTGTTTGGAACGACTGAACAGTATTGTATCATCGATAGGTAGCGTTTGTAATATGAAAACCCTGCTGTCTTCAGCTGAATTGTGCTTAGCCCTCATCACAAAATGTCGCCCTAGTGAACTTCCCTCATCTATTTGACGATAG
>LOND01002603.1:0-16071 GCA_014220965.1 Paragonimus kellicotti
AGTGAATCAGGATTGCAAGGGACCAAAAAAGCAAACTAGCCTCGTGGGCACTGCGTTCACAGGATTACGACTCCACGATTAATCATACGTCTCGTTCTAACAATTGCGTCGTTTATCTCTTTTCTCGACCACAGGTAGACGACGAACTCCATTAAGTGACTTTTGGAGCCAACGGCTTAGTAGCGGAGCAGGATTCACGAACGCTATTGCACATACAACGTCAGGGAAAGGTCTCACGGAAGATGATTGACGCTCTGGCTAGAGGCATGAGGATCCCAGCAAATTACTAAGACTGAAATAAATCGCTTCCCAATGGAGAAGAGTCGGCTTAAAGAATGCGGGCGTATTAACGTGGCGGCGTGGCGTTGGCAGCCCTCATGTGGTGGTCATTCCGAGACAAATGAGGAGGAAACTGATAGCAGACTGCTGGGAAATATTATACACCGAATGGGCCATAGCATACAATCTGCTGCAACAAAGTTCACGCCAACAGAAAATGAAAGAGGATGTGACGGTTTACGTGTTGGTCTGTCAACAATGTCAATTACTTTAATGTGACGATTGGGGAGCCCAGCAGCCCCTACAGCTAATATCAGTCTCTGAAATTGATGAACTCTGGTCGTTGGATCTTATGGGCTAATTTCCATTGAGCGCTTGCGGTATCCAGTACAGTTTGGTCATGGTAGAACGCTTTACTCGTTGGATCGAGGCAACTGGCTTCCCGGACCGAAAAGCATCTAGTTGAGAGACATGGTGATGAAGCAAATCGTATCAAACCACAGCGTACCAAAGGCGATCTCAACAGGATCAGGGGCCATGCTTTGAAAGCAAGGAAGTTTCATAACACACATGCATCAACTGGGAAATCACGCGCATCCGAACGACACTATATCATCCGCAGACAAATAGGCTAACTGACCGTAACAACCGAACAATCAGAAATGGTTGTCGGCTAAAGAAGGTGGCTGAGGGTCTGCATTACCAACGGTGTTGACCCACCGTGCGTCTCTTCGGACGAGCACGGAGAACTATTCATTTCAATTGATGTACAGTAGAATCCCTCGATTTCCGGTGGATCAGGACATCGGAATATGGCCACAGAGCGGATACTTTAACCAGAATATTGGTCGCCGAAAGAGGAAGAGTCAAACGGAGTTTGTAGGCGTCGCAGGCACGGCACACAGAGGGAGCAATGCGCAATGCAACGGCTCGACAAACCTAGAATGTTCAATCCAGACGAAAACGTGGAATATTGAGATTATCAGAACCCAAGCTCAGGCTCAAGAAAACTTCTGCCCGAATAGAAAGGGTCATATTTGGTAATTTCCAGACGGGGCGCAGTATCTACAACCGAAAAGAACGGTGAGACGAAACTAGTGCATGACAATGAGTTGGCAAGGCGGCACGATATGCCGGCGCAGCGAACCAGGAGATCAACGGGTCGGGAGACAACAGTTGCGTCGTTCGGACGGAATTTGTCAGCAGGCAAAAAAAAAACCAAGGAACCATAGAAGTGGGAGGAGTGTTGTATAGCATGCTCCTTCGTGAACTAAATGGCAGATCTCAATGCCAAGAAAACGAGAGACAAGAGGCGATTGTTGTAATCATGTATATTAACGTGCCACCGAGGCGAATGACACAACGCACCGCAGCCAAGTGTGTGCGGATACACATCAGCCATGTAAATGAATGTACATGTTTGTTCTGTTTTCACATAACTTGTACGGGATTTCGTGCAATACACAAATCCCAGGGCTAAACCTCTTTTGCAGTCGCAACTAATTCCGCCCGGGTCATCCAGGGTCCAGCAAAAAGAAAGCAATTGCTTGCGGGTACGCATATTGGCCCGGCATGAACTGCCAAAGTTAAGATTTTGTGACACTATATTTAAAGTGTCAATCAACTGCTAAATTGCCGACGCGGCCGAATCATGTACCGTAGCAAACGCCCAAGGATAGTTATTCCTGCCTTCATTTTGACCTTGCCGGTCTGTCCGACGATGTTTTATATATCATCCTGGTCGATGCCTTCTTCCAGTAGCCAGAGATCCCAGTGTTTTCTTCGGCAGCGTCCGCGACAGCCACCGGCTAACTGAGCCGAACTCTCATTCAGCATGCTCTTCAGGGCAAACGCGCGATTTTTGTGGAACATATGATAATCCTATAACACGCAGTTGTGTATCTGAGGTCTCAGGGGTACACCAAGCTTCAGTGACTAGAATAATGTGAGGATTATAAAAAGATGAAAGGTCTAAAAATATGCATCTTATTGACTAGTGAGCGTGCATTCAAAAGCAATAAACTTAGAGCATTTTTCTTATTCGACATCGTATTTAGATCTTTAAAGAAGTCTAAAACAGAAGGGTCTTTGTGACTCAAAGACTCTGGTAACGTTACTTGGTCTGATGGGGTTATAATGAGCCCATCAATGACTGACTGGGTGTCGCCTGCGTCTGAGTCCACGACAAAAAGTGTTGGAAAATTGTCTTACTTCCTCTGATGCAGCTACCGCGCAAACAGGTTCAAATCTAGACGTTCCATTTGGTTCACTATGGCAGGTTATTGAAACTGTCAAGATCCACTGTTAGATTAATCAAGTCGGCGAATATGTTGTTTTCTGTTGTGGCGTTGGTGTTTTCAGGAGGATCGTTGGCACCCTCCGGCGTGCTGCAGTAAGACGAAGCTACTCGATTAGCCGGACCCGATTCATCATCCTTGGCCACTACCGTACCTTGTTTGATCGCGTCCTGGGCCACACGCTTGGAGACGACAGTGTTGCTCAATGAGCGCTTCTGGCATTCCCTCTCAAGTGGTGTTCTATCCTGCATAATTCTTATTAGTTTGAGGGAGGTTTTGGACATATTAAGGTCCTGACATTTGCCTTCAGGACGATCAGATATCGATTTTAGAGCTAGAACGAGTGGTTTTGACACCAGTCGATCTTGTTTGACGACCGCTTTTGGTCACCATTACTCGTGATATAAGAATATTTCGTGACAGACGTGGACGTAAACAAAATGTAGGCAATCTACACGGGATTAAAAGTGTCCCAGTGAAAATTACACGGAAAACTTCAGATTATATATCCACGCAGTAATTACTTGCCGCTTTTTTGAAACCGCTGTGCAACAGCTGCTGTCTTGCTGGCCAGCCGCGCGCGAGCCACCCAACCTGAAAACGCCTCCTGAGGACGTGACAGGGGTGTGATTTCCTCATTGCGCAGGCACAGAGTGCTACGGCGTTCAAGGTTGTTCTCCTTGGGCCCAGCAACTGCTGCTATGCATCGCGTTAGACCTAGAAATAAGAAAAGGTGAAGTACCTGTATGTTAGAGAAAAGGCAGATACCCACCGTAACGCGTGTCTTGAAGCGCCTGAGGATATTTACAGTTAAGTCCAGGTGTCTTCTGTGCACAATAGACCAGGAAATTGTACCTACGAAAAACTGTTAGTGGCTGGTCAACAAACGCATGAAATACACAACGAATTATCAACTGTATAGTAAATACGAAATAGGAAAAAAAGGTAAACTACTCGAGATAACGCGCAGGAAAATGGACGCGCCTCCCTGAACGGGTTTAAGATTGAGGAGGAGAACGTCGGGAATAGATGCGGAAGGCAACGCCGGGGCTGAGTTGGAGGTTGAAGTAGACGAGGACAGCTCGGATGATGCTTGTGTTGTCAAACTCGGGAGTGAGTCGGTGAAAGCAGGTTTAAGGCGGTCAATGGAGACCGTGAGGTGTTGACCGAAACTGTCGATCACGTAAGTTTTGCAGACCGTTTAATGACACGAAAAGGTCCTTTATACGGTTGCTGCAGCGGTTTCTTGACAGAGTCTGTTCGCAGAAATACGAACTCACAAGTGCTGAGTTCTTTAGGAACGTAAGACGAGGGTTGTTGAATACGTGTAGCACTCGCTTGTAGCGACCGCATGTAATTGGCTAGTCGGTTGGCATAGTCCTGGGCGTCGATAACAGCTTTGCTTGACGGCTGAAAGAAATCAGCTGGAAGACTTAGAGGACGACCTTAGGAGAGTGATGCTGGGGTTGTGCTATCATCTTTGACGCAATTGCGAATACCAAGTAGAACTAGCGGTAAAGCTTCCGTCCAATCCGTCCGCTCGTGAGCACGTAATGAAGCTTTGAGCTGACGATGGAAACGCTCTACGAGTCCATTCGCTTGTGGGTGATATGCTGTGGTGCGTGCTCGGTGCACGCCTAACAGCTTGGTCAGTTGTGAAAATAAGGCTGATTCGAATTGGGTACCGCGATCGGTTGTAATGGTGGACGGACAACCAAAACGTGCGATCCAATGCTCGACAAAAGCGCGAGCGACAGATACTGTTGATGGGTCCGGCAACGGTGTGCTCCTGACCAGCGAGCGAACCGGTCGATGCACGTGAGTAGGTAGGTGTAGTCTCGATAAGGTGGAAATGGCCCGACGAGGTCCAGGTGGACATGCTCAAACCGATCGTCGAAAACTGGAAACGTTCCCAGCGGGCTGCTCTCGATGTGTGCGAGTTACTAGAAACGTTGGCATGCGCCAGCAACGGGCCCAATGCCGCACGTCCCGATTCATGTTAGGCAAAACGAATCGACCTGCGACCAGTCGCAGTGATGCACGTACTCCTGGGTGTGACAGGTTATGCAGCGCATCAAAAACTGCTCTTCGTAATGAATGTGGCACGATTGGCCTGGGGTATCCCAGCGTATTGTCACACACAGTGGTACCAGTTGAAGATGTCAATGGAACTGTGACAATCCGTAGATTTGTGCGTTTTAGATCATCCATTAACGTGCAATCGGACTGTTGCTGTGCAGCTATGTTGCGATGTGAGATCAGATCGGTGGCTGTAGATAAGCTGTGCATTCGTGATAAAGTGTCCGCAGCGACGTTTGCAGCTCCGGAGACATGGCGGATGTCCGTAGAAAACTGGGCTATGTAGTCCAGCTGTCGAGTTTCTCGAGGTGAATGTCTATCGGAGTAATTCCGCAGAGCATACACGAGGGGTTTGTGGTCCGTGAAAATAATGAAATCACGGCCCTCGAGTGCGTGACAGAAATGGTGCACAGCTTTATACACAGGCTAGAGTCACCGGACGAAGTGTGCTGTATCGGTCTCGAGTATCACTAAGCACGTTGGAGAAAAGATGCGATCGGCCGCCATCCATCCAGAATAGCTCGCTGTAGCACTGCAGCTATGGCTGTGTCTGATGCATCCCCGGCGATGCCGATCGGTGCATCTGGTTGTCGGAGGTGCAACACGACTGCAAAGGCGAGGACCTCCTTTACGGTGGCGAAAGCTGTTGTGGCTACGGGTGTCAGGTGTAAAGTACGTTCATTGCCACGAAGCAAATCAGTCAAAGGCTGCATAAGCTTGGCGCAGTTGGGAATAAATCGACGATAGTAATTCACAAGTCCATTGAAGCGGCGGAGCTTGGGAATTGTGTCGGGAAGCGGGCACGATCGAATAGCCTCGATCTTAGAATCGAGCGGTTTAATCCCTTCTGCTGAGATGCTGTGGCCTAAAAATTCAACGAGGCTTGACCGAGTTCGGACTTAGCTCCGTTGACAGACGTTGAAGCAACGTCCGCAGATGGACGACATGCTCTTTCGGGGAAGAGCTAGCCACGAGGATATCATCTATGTACGCATAAACGAAGTCCAGTCCACAGGTGCCTTCATTAATCAGGCGTTGAAACGTCTGTGCTGCGGTACGGAGGCGGAAAGGCATGCGCAAAAATTCGAACAGAACAAATGCAGTGTTGATGACCGTTTTAGGTATATCCTGTGCTACCGGTATCTGGTAGTAAGCACGGACGAGGTCAATTTTGCTGAAAATTGTTTTCCCCGCGAGACTAGTAGTTAGATCGTGGACGTGTGGTACAGGGTACCTATCTGGAACAGTAGCATTGTTCAATCCACGGTAGTCTCCACAAGGGCGCCAATCGCCTCCCGTCTTCTCTTGGCACCATGTGCAGAGGAGATGCCCATGGGCTATCGGAAGGGCGAATTATACCCATGTCCAGCATGTGTTGAAATTCGGCATGAGCAATGCGCAGTTTGTCTGGTGCCAGACTTCGTGATCGTTGAAAAACTGGTGCTTTCGGTTTGAATGAGACGGCACACGTCCGGTTAACGAAGGGCGCAGGTCATAGTTCGTTCAGATGTGACGGGTCCAATATTCTGATGAATTCACGCAAGCGGAGCGTCCTACTGTATTCTGATCATCAAACGCGTGGGTTCTGAGCAAGCAGCGGGCTCTGGGACAGAAGTGATGAAATGGTGCCCATGGATTAGGAGCTTTGTGGTGTACGGCGGTCGACAACTAACCACAATTGCTCCTCAGGAAATTCCATGTCGCAAAAAACGGCACATCTGGCTCGGTGCCGCTAAAATAATCTGATACACACCACCCCACGGAAGCAGGTCGGAGGCCCACATTCCAGCGTAAGGAGTAGCGTGTGCGAAGAGTTGTATTGAGACTGTCATTGGCGGCTTGGACTACTTGAGGGTGTTTGAACCAGAGGTATTCCTCTTTTCTATGGTGGTGCGACACTAGACTTGGGCACCGGGTCTGCAGAACAAAACAAACCAATATCTTGCTTTTGTGTTAAAAAATAGGTGACCTGGAGTTGGAACTGCCAGCAACAGTTGTCGCCATTACTTGCTGGCACTCGCGTTTCCCGAGACGGTTGAGAAATTGCACGGCTTAATGCATTTCCGTGCCTTGGTCCCAAATTTGTGATGATACCAGCAGAATCCCGTTCTTGAACGCGATCTAGAACGGCTACGTCCTCTGGAAGTGGTGCGGGATCGAGAAGCTTTAAGAGCTTGAACTTCTAGACAAAGTTCTTTTACTTGTGCTGCTAAACGGCGGTTATGCTTCCTGCATGTGCCTCCATCTGATGCATTTTGCTGGGGAGGTGCTCGATGACTGAGTCGGCCGATCTTGCCAAATCATCCAAAGAACTTGTGGACATGAATGGAGAAATAATTGCCTGCACAAAATCGGGCAATCTCTGCATCCAAAGGTAGCGCATGAGTTTGTCATCAATCCTGTGATTTTGCCCCACCTGTCTCAACTGCCGAAGCAACTGAGATGGAGTAAGGTCCCCTAGCTGCAGATCGCTAAGGACCTGTTTAAGCCGTTTTTCTTCTGATACGACGACACGCTCTAGGAATGGCGTTCTTCAGTGCGTCGTAAGGGTTGCTCTCGGGTGGCCTAATCACTAAATCCCTGACAAAGGGTGCCAGCGACATCGGCATCGCAGCAGCCAAGTATGTGAACTTGGCAGTCTGGCTAGTAATGCGCGCTAACTGGAACTGCAGCTCAAGCTGCGCTAGCCAGTACTCTGGGTCATCCGGAACATAATCAGGGACCCGAAAACTCAAGGCGTTTTCTTTCGCATCTACTTCGGCGGGCTCCGACTTGGGGACTGAGGTATCTGACTGCATCATTTAAATATACACAGGATTTTGAACAAATATAAATGCTAAGAAACTAGCGGAACTAGAGCGCGAAATTTACTGCTTTATAAAAATGTATATGAATATACAAATATGATGGAGGAAAAAGTTGAAACTAGCGTGTATAAAGTATGCAATAAATAATAGAAAGCAGCAAAAATAATTTATGGAACGGGCTCACCAATATCGCGATGCTAGTTCCTAGGTTCGTACGCCCAAGGTTTTCCCAGCCTTATGTTAACGCGGAACGGAAGTCGTAGTGAGAAGACGGCGAATCTGCAAACAAACTTTATTTATTGATTTACACAACCAACAGAACCCTTCAAATTACCTAGGTAATTTCTAAAAAATATCCGGTAATTTGACCCGGTAATTTTAGGGGTAATGACCCGAAATTACCCTAAAAATTACCCTATGGGTAATTCACCTGAAAATTACCCATTTTTATACTTCAATTTTTTCCACGGAAATACGAACGAACTATTTGCTCATTGTTTACACACTGACTTATGCACATATTTCTTGGTAGTAATATTGCAGAATGAGTCAAACGGTCGCAAACGCCGCTCAAAAAATAAACTATAATGTATCCCATCAGAGATTATCCTTCACCAAATATCCTCTTAACACATCCATATTAATAATCCAGATACAATGGAGACCGAGTGGAGCAAACGGATAGAAACCACACGTAGCTCCCATTAACATAAGTCAATCGCTACTGCAAATCCATCAAAACAACAACCAACCAAGGTAACTTTTACAACATGCTATGGTGTTCACGGTCGTTCATTCATGTTTATAAATGAAAACAGCTGAGGGTTCATGAGCTTATATTTCAAGTTATGGTTTACTACACATTTCTGGAGGTGGATGGCAATTCCGGCTGCGACTCTGGATTGATAACCTGGAAAACAGAAGACAATTGTTAGTACAGTACCTGCTTCAGATGGCTGAGATAATACAAACAGGGTAGTAATGTCACTGTAGTCTTGGATTTACTTACGTATGTCCGCACATGTCCTCTGTTGGCACGGAGCGATTTTCTCAATCTGGCATTGTGCAGCCATTCACGTACAACAATGTTGTACTCCGTGTCTGTCATTTTCTCGAACCTGGCATCCGCACGTACGGCATCTGGAAGGCAACATTACAAACAGGCAGGAGTAATAGGTTACCACGCATAACCAGGTAGATTGATTTACTCGCAATCCCAGTTTTTCCGTGCATTCCAAGTAGGTTGCACTTGGGTGCGAAAGTCGCCGAGATAACTCTGGTCAGTATGTGACGAACCGCTTCGCCACAGGATCGCCCACCGTAAGTTGACAGCAAGCGCACCTGAATATAATGATTTATAATGGTAATTTACCAGTTTGCCCCGTGTGTCGCTGTCCTGCAGTTTCTCTTCTAACTGCATCAGTTCGACCTCTGATGCCAGTGGCAACCGGGAAATCCGTACAGGAAACTGCAGTGTCCACACCTTCCGCGTGCCGCTTCCGACTCTGTGCAGTCAAGAAGTCCAACTTGCATTCGACACGCTTCAAGCTAATGCTAAGTTGGCGCACCGTTTGGACAATGTAATCCAGACGTTCGTCTGTACCTGTGGATGTAGGTGATGTTAAAGGACGGATTCTGGAATTATCCTCCAACTTTTCGAAGCGAATTGGTGGGAGGTCTCGGTTGTATGGGCTGCTAGACAGAGGGCTGTGTAGAATTGCACTGTGAATCAATTATCTGTCATGAGATAACTGGATCACCAGAAGAACATCTGACACGCCAACCCTGCCATCGTACGCTGTCATTAGATCAGCTGGCTGGCCTGCCAATGTTGAGTGGGAATCTATGAGATTGTAAAGTAAATTGACCCAGAACCAAAAAGATACCTTGAATTACCACTGCCGGTATGCTCCAACCATTGCCAGCGTCCTCACTTCTCAGGTGTGAATCACAATCCACTGCTGAAGCATGATGTACAAGAATTTACGTTACCTGGAGCGTCCACCACAGTTATACAGTATCCCCTAACAGAGATGCTCGTCAGTGGCGATGTCCGACGTGGCGACTGGATCGTCTTGCTCTGCAGCAAGCCGACGCAGGCGCCGGTTCAAACTGGACTTCGACAACCAGGGTAAGCAGTAAAAGCGTTTCATGGGAACTGTCGCGAATGTCTGACAGAAATAAGTGATCTATTTTGACTGGAAGCAATAGAAATAATTTAGCGCATGTACGCGTATAACGAATGACATGAAAATGCGGTTTTCATTGGTGTACGAAATTGTCTATCTTTGCAAACCGTCGGGATGGAGCAAAAGTAAAACACCGCAACGTTGAAAAACGTATTGTTAAATCGCTCCTGGCGATTTAGGGTAATTCACTCAGTAACGCGTATTCGACAATTCCAATAACGCTTATTCAGACGGTCGGGTTGACGGGACTATCTTCCAAGTCCAGAAAACGTCAGAAAAGGCGGTCGAAAGTATTGGAATTTATACGGTACTGTTTAATAAAATTACAACAAAGGTACTATCTCACCTTGAATGTGAATCAACCGGGTACACAAAATATCCAGCAAAGGAGTACAAAATGGAGCAGCTAAGCACGTGTTCACAAACGGCCACCAGTCAACGGGAAATGACCTCATTAAAACAATCGGGTGCAGATGAAGATGAAAAGCGTGTCAAACAACACCAAGAAGGAAGTTTTTACAGACAATGACAGTTATAAAATGTAAGAAAGTAAACCTTTTATGTGCAGTTATGGTACAAAATGTCATGATTGTTTACTGCACACAATAAAGACAACTAAAGGCAAATTAAGGATCGGCCTTTACAAACAAACCAAACATACCTCAACGGATTCATCGTTCCGCATCATACCAGACAAAAGACGACAAACGTACCAGACGAACTTCAACAGATCCAACATTGTATATGCAGGAACGTTGACAGTTGTCCGGATGGTATACGCAACGTACGGAGATGTACTCGCATACGCAACCACCGTTATGATATACATTACTCCCCAACAAACACCTAACAACACAGTCGTTAATACATGAGAGAGGTGCCAGCAGCGAAAACCAAGAACGAACAACCCATTTACCACCAACCAATTAAACGGCTTTTGAAGTGGCGCTAGCAGGCCATTAGAAATTCGGACCACCATTTAAACAAATCACGCATCAAGAAGCACATTGTAATGATGGAAGAAAATGTGACAAACTTTTTGAGGATTCTGTTTACAACCCAGATTTGCCGATTGGGCTTATTCTAATAGTCTTAATACACCACGCCGGGAAAATGGGTAATTTTTAGGGTAATTTCCCCCACAAATTACCGTACCCTATGGGTAATTTGTGCTGGCTTGGTAACTCACCGTTCACAAGCAGACTTCAACGCAACAGTTAAAGGCGCTAGGGAGTTGGACGTGAGAGAACCTCAAGCACAACCGCACGGCAACCGCCAGAGAGGACGAATGTCGACGGAAACTCCAGTCGACCTTCAGAATTCAAACAAGCGTCAGACTGGTTGGGCGGCGTTCCCAACGGTGACAGCTAAAACATTGTTATCCTAGTGAATGTAGCCTATAGTAGCAGAGATGGCGCGGATTCATTATAGAGTCACGACTAAGACTGCGATACCTACGCCAACACACTAACTTTGATGTTAGTGGTTTGTAGTAAATTTACATTCACAAGATAATGTGAACAGGCACGGTGGTACTGGTAAGGCAACTCTCACGTCGCAGGGAGTTTAGGATTTTGGGGACGTCGAAGGTGATCTCACTACAGATCACAATGGGGATAATTCCGGCGGCAAATGAAATCGGAAATGTACGAGAACAAATCGTCGACTCCGATGGCATTTAACTCTCCAGAAATCGGTACACAAGCGACACAGAGGCCAGAGATAGCGCGAGGATGACGGCATGGGAGGTGAAATTTGTATTATTGATTCGTTCGATTCACATGGTTTAAACATCGAGTGTACATGTGAAGTTGAGAAAGGAGAAAGTTGTGAAGAACAATGAAAATTATAAAGTACAACATAATTCACAAAATGCCGCAACAATAATTGGTGAACTCGTAATTTGCAAGCACTCAGTTACAGTCATTTTTTGCATGCTGAAAACAATCCGCAGGGAGTAAATGCTCACGTAGGTAGGCCGTTAATATGTGAGGTTGTAATATATTCTGAATGGTAATGGACGGTATATTTTAGAAAGCACAAAATATGCACAGTGATTTTGTTTTAATGTGTTAAAAATGTTTTAAGGACGTTAGGGAATCGCGATATTTTGATAACGAAATATGTTGACGAGATAGCTGACATATATGATTTGGTTGATAAAAAGATTTTAGCAACGATTGACAACGAATGTGCAATTTACAAGATGGGAATCATTGTGGTCTTCCACGTTCTATTGTAAACAACTCTTGAAGTCCTTGAAACCAGAAGACTGCCAATCCTCGAATATACTTTTGAAGCTCTGCACATAATCGATGACCTAAAGATCAAACGTGTATATAATAATACATCATTTATCAACATAGGATGGTTAACTATTAATCAAAAATGAAAAGCTACTTCAAAGGAAAACGCATGAACACCGTCACAACACCCACCATTAATATTTTCAATCTCCGCGCCAAATAGAAGGACAAACCAATTACCGGTCGATTGAAACAAATATTTCAGGGCTCGTGACCACTTCTGTCACGAAAACCAACGATTTTCAAATTCTGAGTGATGCCGCTGGAATACTGTCAGATATTCACAGATCTCACGTTTTACAGCTGTTCCAGGGCACATTTACACCTTACAGATAATTTTCAGCTCCTTTGAATGTTGGCAAGTTCGTTCCTTTGCGTATTTGCATACTTTTTTTTAAATTTTTCTTGACATGCGCATGAACAGTCACTATTCTCTGTTCCCATATACGTTCAAGGTATAATAATCCATTTGTTCTCTCAACCCAGGTAAATTAGTTGATGATAGCTCATAACGGTGTACCCAGCCGGCACATTGGACGCTCATAGGACGGTCGACCGTCCCCTGAGTGTCCTATGACAGTCCCATTTGGGGGTTAATTAATTCGTCTTATACGGAGCGTGCGATGCAAGTTATCCGATATGCGATATCCAAATAGTGTTTGTAACCGCCGGCGTAGCTATAAATTCGACAAACTTTGTAACATTTTTCATTTTTGTTTATATCGGCATTATGGGATATCTCGCGGGTGTTGAAAAGGTGTCATGTTGCCAACGTGACTTGTCTTACTGCAGCAGTATTGCCGAAAAAGGTGTAGTGATCTAAAGATAACCCCGGTCTGTCAGTTGTACGATGTGTGAAATTCTTCTCGAAATCATTATTATAATTATTTCTAGTTCACATTGTACATAGGATCTTAAGGATCTTTGTCTGCCGTCTGCTTGTTGCATGCGACCGCGTTTGTTTGTTTGCATGCTTGTCGGTCTATGCGCGCCAATGGCGCCTCACGCACTTTCCGGCTTGATCGCGCGCTCGACGGTCGGATCCTCAACCTCCCTAGCTATCTTCGCGTATCGGTGTCGTCTAGCACTGATCGAGACCTATTGTAATATTCGTATAATATACTTTGGGTCTCCCGCAATTATTTGTGTTTTTATTTCGCGTCTGGTATTATTGAGTATACCTGGGAAGGCGTTAATTTAGTGCACGTACGCACTAAAACTGGTGAGCCCGAATCTTTTGTAATTTTTCGCAGATATATTTTGCTTTTCCGACGTAAGTAATCGCTACTTTTTCATTTATTTATTCAATTCTAATTTCTGTTACTGTCGAAGTATGCAGGAACAGATTTTTAGTTCGCCAGACGTTTCCGTCAGTGCACTTTCCGTTCCGATCGCGCCTTTTAGGGAGAATAACCCTCGCAGCTGGTTCGCACAGTTAGAAGGCTAATTTTGCGTTGAGAAACATAACCACGGAACTAACGAAGTTCCATCACGTGGTCGCTGCTCTCCCGCCTCACGTCATAGACGAGGTGGACGACATTTTGGAGATGCCGGACTCAGTTAAACCATACGAGCAGCTAAAAGAGGCCATCATCAAGCGCATTGGCCTTTCTGATCGTCAACGCATCGCCCAGCTACTGAGCTCTACCGAGCTAGGCTACCAGAAGCCAATTGCACATAAGGTAGTTCAGAAACCTCGGGTCTGTGCGTCCGAAGCAATGCAACATCTCGGTTGAACCTTAACCATAAATGAACAAACGTGTTCACTCACTCTTCTAAGCTATCGCTAGTAGCCATCCGATGAAACAAATATCGGCTTCTGAATGAATTCGTCTACATGGTCATTATAAGGTAAATTACACCAACTTACGTGTTTCCTCACGGCATCTCGAACATGGAAATAACATAACATTATGTCGCACCCAAAGACGACTCGTGCTGCTCGCATTTGGGCCGCCATTTTGTCCATGACGAACGTTCTGACAGGTATGTGGCTCCCCATCAACTCACGGAATGTTTCGAACAAACGACGCAGGGAAGCGTATTTTTCACTCTGAACATAAGCGTACATTACGGGTCGCCCATGACCCATCCCGTCCGTGATCAGAAACTGATACAGCTTCAGGCTACAACCTACAACGCGAACTGACATAGGACCTACTTGTGGCGGTTGGTTCCGTGCGTGGCATCAACGTTTACCACATCAGGAAAACGTCTGAATAACTGCACTTGCTGCTTCCGTGCGAAGCATATGTGCGTGTATTTATTACTGTCGTCTTTGATGACACGCAGTACGCCGCTTTCCTCTATATGAGTAAGAATTTGAGGCAGATTTTCTACGACATCAATGTACACAACACACACTTATTGCCGGAGGCTTCAACCTATGACGGATGTTGCAGATATCCATGGTCGTTATATACTTGCCGTAGACATCCGCAGCATACTGCTTCAACTCAGCAGTTGGAGTATTGTACTGGAATAAATGCCTGGAATCGCTCACTTCACTTGCAGTGAGCCGACGATTTGTTGGGTGCGCATCGTACAGGAAAGCAGTTAGGTCGTGGTTGTGCTCCAATGTAAAAGAGCTCAACAACCAACATGGTTTTTCTCCTCACGACGTTGAAGCGTGATTGGCAGCATGTATCACGAGAACTATGCAATGAAAAATATGAGCTCAACTCACTAAACACGTCGTAATCCACGACTTTCACTCCTACGTCGCTTGTATTTGATACACCGATACGCCATCTACCACGTAACCTCAGTAGTACTCACACTCACATTGTCATACTTCAAGCGTCCATTGCTTGATTTTTTGCTAGAACCAAGGACGTACAAAGCATGGTGGTCCTTCATGTACTTCTGTAAACAACTTCTAAATTCCTTGAAACTAGAAAACTCCCGATCCTCGAATAGATCTTTGAAGCCCTGTATATAATCCATAACCTAAAACCAAACATATATTACATCATTCATCAACATAGGATGGTCAACTATCAATCAACCGTCACAACACCCACCATTAATATTTTCAATATCCGCGCTAAATGAAGGACAAACGAATTACCGGTCGACTAAAACAAACATTTCAACGCTCGTGACCGGTTCTGTCACGAAAACCAACGATTTTTCCAATTCAGAACGATACCACTGGAATACTGTCAGATATTCACAGATCTCACATGTTATCGCTGTTTCAAGGCGCATTTTGTTCCCTGCGGATAATTTTCACCATATATCACACATATGGCATACTTTGGGTCTCCCGTAATTATTTTTGTTTTTATTTCGCGTCTGGTATTGAGTATACCTGGAAGGCGTTAATTCAGTGCACGTACGCACTAAAGAGGTTTTAAAAAGTTTATGACCAGTTGGGTAATATAACGTGCCGTCGAAACCAGCAAGCGCGCACAGGTTGAATTTGAATTGTGTGACGAGGCGTGCTGCTGTGTTGTTGACGCCGTTTTAGTTTCCGTTTGTGTAAGTCGTGTGCATGGCTTACTGGGCCTTTGGCTCATGCTTGTCTGTATTGTTTCCTTTTACAGGATTGTTGTTGGAACCCCTCCTTCGGAAGAACGCTGTCCCCCGGTGTCTCCACGTTGCCCCAAAATCGGTCCGTAAGTGTGACGGACAATCAGAATAGAAGCGGCTGGCTTGCATGTTACAGTATGTTTAACGCTGAAATACAAGCACCACGTATGTATTTCTTCACGTCCAGATGGTAACGTTAGTATAGCATTCGCTTTTGTGTAGAGGTAGTTGGTAAGCCACTGTTTATGATTGAAGAATTGGTAGTGCCCAGCCAGCAAAACATCTCAAATTACCTAGGTAATTTCTAAAAATTATCCGGTAATTTGACCCGGTAATTTTAGGGGTAATGACCCAAAATTACCCTAAAAATTACCCTATTGATAATTGACCCCAAAAACTACCCACTTAATAAAATCCAGTTTCTTTAAATTATTTCACGGAAATACGAACAAACTATTTCCTCATCGTTTACGCACTGTCTTATGTACATATATCTTTGTAGTAATACTGCAGAATAAGCCAAACGGTCGCAAACGTCCCTGAAAAACAAGTTTCATGGTTGTCTTCGAAATTCCATAAC